>CAMXCT020003780.1:329860-364860 GCA_947184155.2 Cladocopium goreaui
CAAAGCTTCCCGTAGACTAATTTAGTGGCCATAAAGCTTCCCGTAGACTAATTTAGTGGCCACAAAGCTTCCCGTAGACTAATTTAGTGGCCATAAAGCTTCCCGTAGACTAATTTAGTGGCCACAAAGCTTCCCGTAGACTGATTTAGTAGACTAATTTAGTGGCCATGGCCATAAAGCTTCCCGTAGACTAATTTAGTGGCCACAAAGCTTCCCGTAGACTAATTTAGTGGCCACAAAGCTTCCCGTAGACTGATTTAGTAGACTAATTTAGTGGCCACAAAGCTTCCCGTAGACTGATGTAGTGGCCACAAAGCTTCCCGTAAACTAATTTAGTGGCCACAAAGCTTCCCGTAGACTAATTTAGTGGCCACAAAGCTTCCCGTAGACTGATTTAGTGGCCACAAACCTTCCCGTACACTAATTTAGTGGCCACAAAGCTTCCCGTAGACTGATTTAGTGGCCACAAAGCGTCCCGTAGACTAATTTAGTGGCCACAAAGCTTCCCGTAGACTAATTTAGTGGACACAAAGCTGCCCGTAGACTAATTTAGTGGCCACAAAGCTTCCCGTAGACTGGTTTAGTGGCCAGAAAGCTTCCCGTAGACTGATTTAGTGGCGAGAAAGCTTTCCGTAGACTAATTCTGTGGCCGGGTAGTAGTAGTTCGGGGGGGGGGCGGCGAACTACTACTACTTTGGGGGCCGGCCCTGGCCTCCCTACTGCTTTTTGCGAGAAAGCTTCCCGTAGACTAATTTAGTGGCCAGGAAGCGTCTTCCCCGTAGCCGTAGCCTACTGTAGGCCCCGCCCCCCCGCAGAACAACTACAACTTCACAACTTTTTCTCGGGGGCGGGGGCAGGAAACAACTACAACTTCACATTTTTTTTTTCGGGGGGGCGGGGGCAGGAAACAACTACAACTTCGGGCCAGGGTAAGAGTAGTAGTAGTTCGGGGGGGGGGACGGCGAACCACTACTACTTTGGGACCGGCCCTCGTAGCCTAATGTAGTGGCCAGAGCGCTCCCCGTAGACTAATTTAGTAGCCAGAATGGCCGTAGACTAATTTAGTGGCCACAAAGCTGCCCGTAGACTAATTTAGTGGCCACAAAGCTTCCCGTAGACTAATTTAGTGGCCACAAAGCTTCCCGTAGACTAATTTAGTGGCCACAAAGCTTCCCGTAGACAAATTTAATAAACTAATTTAGTGGCCACAAAGCTTCCCGTAGACTAATTTAGTGGCCACAAAGCTGCCCGTAGACTGATTTAGTGGCCAGAAAGCTTCCCGTAGACTAATGCTGTGGCCGGGTAGTAGTAGTTCGGGGGGGGGACGGCGAACTACGACTACAACTTTGGGACCGGCCCTCGTAGCCTAATGTAGTGGCCAGAGCGCTCCCCGTAGACTAATTTAGTAGCCAGAATGGTCCCCGCAAAAGCTTCCCGTAGACTAATTTAGTGGCCACAAAGCTGCCCGTAGACTAATTTAGTGGCCACAATCAAAGCTTCCCGTAGACTAATTTAGTGGCCACAATTTAGTGGCCACAAAGCTTCCCGTAGACTGATTTAGTTGCCACAAAGCTTCCCGTAGACTAATTTAGTGGCCACAAAGCTTCCCGTAGACTAATTTAGTGGCCACAAAGCTTCCCGTAGACTAATTTAGTGGCCACAAAGCTTCCCGTAGATTTAGTGGCCACAAAGCTGCCCGTAGACTAATTTAGTGGCCACAAAGCTTCCCGTAGACTTCCCGTAGACTAATTTAATGGCCACAAAGCTTCCCGTAGACTAATTTAGTGGCCACAAAGCTGCCCGTAGACTAATTTAGTGGCCACAAAGCTTCCCGTAGACTAATTTAGTGGCCACAAAGCTTCCCGTAGACTGATTTAGTGGCCAGAAAGCTTCCCGTAGACTAATTCTGTGGCCGGGTAGTAGTAGTTCCGGGGGCGGCGAACTACTACTACTTTGGGGGCCGGCCCTCGCCCCCCGCAGACCTAATAGTAGTAGTTCCAAGCCCCCCCCCAAAAAAAAAAGGCTGGAGTTCCAAGTTGTTCGAATTCAACTATTTCCTCGGGTGCGTCCTGTATTTAACAGTTCGCCATGGAAAGATCCACCATTCTATTAAGTTCGGTAAACCATCTAATTATTTCGATTAGGGCCATCTATACCATGGCTATGTAACAAATAACCAGAGGGTATATCCATAATTTCTGCCAAAAACATCCATTCACCATAAGGGACGCAACCAGTCGATGAATATTGCCGTGCACAGTTGATATCAATCTATAGTGAGTAACAACGGTAATTGAACTGTTTCACATATCGTGAGTTATAGATTATATCAATCGTTGAATAGTATGAACTCACTTTCATGTAAATGATCTGGTGTACCCAATGATATAATGAGTTCTTCACCAACCATGGTTAAGCCAGTTACATTTATAGTTCTACATATATACAGTGTATATATATATATAAGTCATAATGAGTATCAACCATAGGGAAGCAAAATAATCACCATCAACCACAGTTGAGCCGTTTATAATCACCATAAACCCTAGTTAAGCCAGATATAACTATAGTTATATCATGTTACAGCATGTTGCAGCTATTTAATTTCATCATGGCCAATCTTAGATACCCTGCAACAAATTGAATTCTTAGCTGGTGAACGTAGATGATCCCAGCCAGATACCAAAAGACTATGATTGACCTAGTCATTACCATCAACATCCATCAACCATACCATGTGAGGCCCCCCAGTGATGTTAGTTGGTTTTGATTCGCCCCAGTAACTATAGTTATACAGTAAGTACCATAAACCATAGTGACATTGGAGTTATAAACTAACTTAGCTATCCAACGGGGGCCTCACATTGTAAGCCATGTTAAGTCAGTGAATCTGGCACCAAACTTGCTACCACTGAGATCCACTGAGGACGTCCCCGTCAGGGTCCACCGGACGGGACCCTCCTAATAAGTCGGCGATCCACCGGTCGGGTTCCAGGGTGGGCATTGCCATCGCGCCACGACGCGACGCTACGAGATGAGGAATAAATAATCTGGTTTTATATGGTTTAACAGGGATAGTTCATTGGGATAACGCTGGGAAGAATCACAAGATATGAACAAACAAGATGTGGAAAGCCTACAGCTATGGCCCGTTTCACAGTTATAACCGGCTACGGTTAAATTCCATTCAAGCGTTTTTTTTCAAACTGACTAGTTGTAGGAGTTATGGCAGTTGTGGCTCATCCCATGGCCAAGGCCCTGTTCAAGTGGCTTTAGAACCAGCTGTCAGCTTGACATGTGCCATGGTCGAGTTAGATGGATCAAAAACACCTAGTTGTTGGGGGATGGTCATCAACCAATTGTGAAAAAGCCCCGATATATGTCGTCCCTTTATACAGGTGTTTTTTTTTTGGATTCCCCAATTCATGGATTGTGATCATCAACCTACAGGGATTTTCAGCAAAGGGCAACTGGCTTTAAGAACTTGTCACAGACACAGGTTACCCCTCGGTCATCAAAGCTGGCTGGGAAATCCCTTGCACAAATGTAGGTTTTAGTGAGAAAATCATCTAATAAATGGACATTTTGATTTTTGATTACCGAACGGTAACTCTATAGTTTATGGTATATATATATTCTGTAGCATTCAGTTGACTTTACAAACTAACAAAGACAACTCGGGGGCACCACCACGTATATTCATCAAGATTCATCAAGCGCAAAACTCTACGGGGTGATTGCCGCCTCTTCAATCCATCTCAGCATATCAAATACCTTTCACAAAAGCCAAAGTGAATATATCCAATTCTGAACGGTTTCCTGATGAGATTCAAACACACTATTAGAATATATGACTGGAGTGCTCCCAGGACCCCACATACAAGTGGGAAAACTTCTAAAAATCAACCATTCGCCCTTTGTGGGAATCATTTACCTACAAGTTGTTAAAGCAACTCATATCAGCTTTAGAGGATTAGTAATCATAATGCTACTTCTTGTTCGGGCGTTGTTGTTCTGATCGCAACATCACTTGCACAGCCCAGGAACACCCATGAACTATTCCCTCCGCGACTGTACTTCACCACATCTGCCTGCGGTGTGCAGTCGGTGATCTGCACAAATAACCCCTGTGAACACTGTCCCTAAGTTGCTTTACGCTGTTTACCCCCTGGCTATGTGTAACGTATCGACCTGGAAAGCCCATGGGTAAGTCCGGTAAATGATCATCATCGTCGAACACAATGGGCCGTGGCCATGGTTTCCATATCAAGCTGTTGACCAGAAGACCAGAAGGTATAAGCTCTACAAGGTGGTGCCACTCCAGTCATGTTTCTTGGTTTATAACCACCTTTAACAAGCTCGACATACCTAGCATAAACCCTTTAGTGAAATTGGAGTTAGTTGCACCAGCGACTAGCGATTTAGCTCACTGGGGCACCACTTTAAGTAACATCCTTGAATTTGTTCGATGTATCTACCAGAAATCCCAGAAATCCACAAAAAAACACAACGAGGTCCTGATTCTCGACACAATGGAACCCCCCACCCCCCCGCAGTGAAATGTGTGTTGGCTTATGATACACACCTCACTGGTTTGATAGATGTAAACACTATATTCCACGCAATAGAACAACTCATGAAGTTATAAAATGTTAACCAACGGAATCCAAAACTGGAGGTCCCAACATTGTTTCATAGATCACATTCGAAATTTCCCACGGCATCTGTCGACGTTGAATGGATACACATCGTGAGGTCCCGTGAAGTCCTTGAAATTCAGTGTGTTTCAGGTGTCGTTCAAAGGTGTTTTTTCACACCATTTCTCCCATCACAGAGTCAAGATTTGATATCGCTTGAACTCCATTTCTTTGTAAATATTCGGAATGGTTTTAAAAGGTCTTCAAATATCAAGAGGATCCAACAAGACGATTTCAACAGGTTTCCTATCGCGTTTCTGCAGAAGGACTCATACACGCCAATGGCCTTAATAGTTATAAATAGAATTATAACTCCTGCAACTAAGGTTATATATATATAATCATGAAAGATCTATATCTCACTCAATGGGGTAAGTTAGCCAGTTATAAGGGTGTTCCGGGCCAAAACATGGCCAATCTTAGAAACCCTGCCAAAAAACACACACAACTTCTTAGCTGGTGAACGTAGATAATCCCATTGATACCAAAAGACGATTTTGGATGAGTTTCTACCCATCCAGTTGATTGCCCTACAATGTGAGGCCCTGCGACAGAACCATTCCGATTGAGTCATGACATGTACATGTTTCTTCCAGCAGGGGCATCTGACCTTTCTTGCCCGCAGGCCTTGAGCCTCTGGCCCAGACGTGAAAAGACTGTTTGCCCTCAGGTGTGGCATTTGGGTTTTGCCTAGCTGTGCCCATAAGCTGGGCATCTTCCATCTGTTTTCATTTGAGCCATACGATTGTGAACATCCCCTACTACAAGGGCGTTTGGGAACTTAGCGCACTCCTGCTACCGCATTGGTAGCGGAGCGCCTGGTCGCTCCAGCGCTCCTGGACTTCTCTTCGAGCTCTACGGCTTCTTGGCCTACAGCTTTGACGAGGACGACGTCCTTGAGCGGTCGGACTACACGATCGAGGTCGCGATCACCGCGCTCTGGTGATAGGCTTCCTGAGCCTTTCAACGCCTTCCGACCTGTGCCTCCACACCCCGATATCCTCAGACTGAGGAGGAGACGGATATCTCCAGAACGGTCGGAGCCTGAACCAGAGCCCGAGCCTAAAGGTCGTGGTGATCGAGCTGAAACAGGTGCATCGTCTACCTCGACTGCTGTGCATCGAGATTCTGGACGATCCACTTCTGCGGAAGCTACCTCGTGACAAGCCAGAGGATTCAGCCTCAATTTCACGCTGATCTCGAACGAGTTGGCGGCAATTCTTCATCATTGACTTTTCTTTGGCATCCTTCAGTGGGAGCCCTACTACATCCAGGACCTCATTTTGAGCCTGTTGACTTTTTGCAAGCCTGTCGAAACGATGGCTGACAGCAAACCCCAATCGGCTGAACTAGTTCCTTCGTGGGACGGAAACCCGAGAGGATGGCGGCGATACCAAAGAGAGGTGTCTTGGTATGTCCTTGGAACCAAGAAATCTCAGAGAGCCCTGATTGGACCCAGACTGGTGTCCAAGCTGACCGGACCAGCACGTTTGCTGGCAATGTCATGGAGTCGTGCAGACATAGCTGGACCTCAAGGAGTACAAGTGATGCTTCGCAAACTGGAGCAGAGCCCTTTGGTGAGAAAGAAGTTGCCCAACACGGCAGCGGTGATGCAGCAATACTTCAACTATCGCAGGAATCCTGGGGAGTCAATCAGCTCCTACTTGGTGCGTGAGACGCTCTTCTATGAGGAGTTCATCGAGGCCTTGCAGGACCTACATGATGGAGGAGCTGGTGCCTTCCTGTTGGATGACATCCTAGGTGAAGGGGAAGATGAAGATGATGATGATGGCGAGACTTCTCATGGTGGCTCAACAAAGAGCAAGAAGTCAGGCAAGTCTGGCTACTCTCAGGTACCTCAAGCAGATCCTGACGAACCTGGCGACGGACCTGGTGATGATCGACCTCGAGCTGGACAGCCTGGGAAAACTACATCGTCTACGTTGGCTTCAACCGACTCCTTCATCCTCAAGACCTTGCGTGGCTGGCGACTGTTGAGTGGAGCAGCGCTCAATGGCGAAGAATGGAGGTCAATTTTGGCCAGTACCAACAACCAGCTGAACTATGACGCGGTGAGCTCGGCCCTCAACATCCTCTTTGATGAGCAGATACAACATCCTCGAGCTCATCATTCTGGACAAGGTCTTCACCACAACCTGCACACCGTCGAGGAGGACTCTGAATGGAACTGGCAGGACGATCCTTGGGATTGGTCTGACTCTTGGGCCAACATGGCATGGGAGAACAGTGACTGGCATCCAGTCGATGATGATCAAGGAGAAGATGATGGTGCTGGAGCCAGTGATCAACCTCCTTCAGAAGGTTCTCAAGATGCTATGGCTGCTGACCGATCTTGGTCCCAGGCCCAACGGACGAGTCAACAGATTCGCAAGGATCGAGGATTTGGTCAGTCTTCAAATCCTTCCTCTACGGGATGTTTTGTTTGTGGAGGAAATCACCGAGCCCGTGATTGCCCTGACAAGAACACTCCCTCAAACAAGGGTAAAGGCTATGGCAAACACATGCACTACACCATGGACGAGCCCTACGACAACTTCGCCTTTTACAAAGGCAAATCGAAAGGGAAACCTGGTGGGAAGATGGCCTACATGTTTGAGGAGTTCTACAACTACTACGTGGGGAAGGGCAAAGGCAAGAGTCAGAACAAAGGGAAACTCCAGAGCAAGAATCGGAACCATGTCAACTCCTACTACCAGGAGGCCTACGACTTTCATGGACTCCAGATTGACCGAGAACCCAACGAAGTCAGCATGGATGCTGCCAAGGTTGAACAGGAAAACCTTGGTCACCTGGGAATGTTAGATTGTGGAGCAACCTGCTCTGCTGGCCCTCAGTCGTCCATTCAACGGCTATTGACAGCTGTGTTGGACGTGGATCGATCTGCATCAGTCCGCATCGATGGAAAAAGGAGACCTCGTTTTAGGTTTGGTTCAGGAAGCTGGGGACGAGCTTTGCACCACGTGACTATCACATCCAGTATAACTCAGAGAACTTTTGAAGCTTATACTCTTCCTGATCCACCTGAATCTCAAGAGGACTGGTTCAATCCTTCCATGTTGGTGCCGGTTTTGGTAGGTATGGACTTCATCAGGGGCAACGGGTTGGTCATGGATTTCAAGGACGGTTTTGCAGTTTGTGCAGCTTTTCAAGATAGTCAACCCTTTTACATGCCCCAGAACGCCAAACAGCACTACATGGTTGACATTGTCGATTTTCTTTGTTGTGGTCAAACTTCCCAAGAAGGACATCCCTCAATCCATATCATCCAATCTGAAGAACCCCAAGAAAAACTCCCACCAAAAAGGGTACATTGGGTTGAAAACTTCATGATCCAGCCAGTGGGTGAGTCGGTCGCTTCAAGTGTTGGAGACGTTTTTACAATGGAATCTGAACTGGATTGCATGGTTGTTTCAACAACTGCTATTGTAGAATCGGATCATCGTCAATTTCATCGCTTGTGGGAGCGCCGACGTGAACTCAATGGATTTCCTCAGCAGCAACAACGGCTCATGGGAAACTTGATCACCCCGTGGCTTTCCAATTCGACCAATGGCACCCAAGAAGGTGGAGCACGAGATGGACATGGAACGACAGATGCCTCCCGATGGCCGAGATCCTCGAACTCAACCGACGATGTGGCCCTGCTTCAACAAGCACGTGGCCGGGAAGGATCAGGCGAACAAGTACGGGAAGTGGCACAACTGCACCGTGTGCGGCCTGAGGATGCTCTACATCCCCTTCAAGGGTGCGCCTTGCAACAGCACCTCTACGATCAATCCGGGCAACATGACGAAGGCCCTCAAGGAGCTCAAGGAGATGATGCCCGCAGATCAAAAGCCCAACGAGGAGCTGGTCAAGGTCATTCTCGACAAGGTGATGGCCGAAGAACGACTTCGAGTTCTCCTGGACAACTACAAGCTCGACCTCAAGAAGAACCAGGAGAAGATCACCAAAGCCAAGGCGAAGGCAACCCCAACTTCGACAACACAGAGTTCAGGCGGTTATGCCGTGGAGGAGCCCCAATCGTCAAATCAGTCACCGAGCAGTTGGACGGAGCTTCATCCTGCAGAACCCACTGCGGAGATCAATCCGATGGACTACCTCACGGGGGACGAGCAGCAGCGGGTGATGGAGCTGGTGGCGGAAAGAATGGCATCACAGACAACTGCCTCTCGAGTGCCTGTGCCGGACGATGTGGAGCTGGAACCTGCCTACGGCGAGCCCAGCTTGGCTTGAATGAAATCGAGAATGAGGAGAATCGCAAGAAGCTACCACTTCCAGTTGGTCACAAGATGATGGAGATGATTCACAGCATCAACTCCGACTTGCAGAACCACATGGTGGACACCATCTACGACGGCAAGCCTTTGGTTTGGGAAATGTTCTGCCAGAAGGAATCTGAGCTGAGCAATGCCTGCCTCAAGCAGGGAATCCCAGTGCAACGGATCAATCTTCACAGCGGCTTTGACTTGTACAAGGACGAAACATACGAGCGGCTTTGGACTCTCTTCAAACATCAACGACCCAAGAAGTTGTGGATTAGCACTATGTGCACATTCTGGTGCGACTGGGTGGACCTCAACTATCACGATCGTCGAGAAGTTTTGGAGAAGAGGCGTCGTGGAGAACGTCAGATGTTCAAGAAGCTCGTGCGGTTCTTGAAGGCTGTTGTGGAGTTCGACCCTACTGTGGAGCTCTTCTGGGAATGGCCTCATCGATGCCGAGGATGGAAGGAGCGCATCATTGAGGACTTTTTCAACAAGTTGGACCAGTACTATGACTGCAGGATCGATGGCTGCAGATTTGGTCTGAAGAGCGCAAAAGGGAACTTCATCAAGAAGGCTTGGAGGATTCGCACCACTTCAGTGTCTTTCCATGCAGAATTTCGACTACGAGTTTGCCTGGGCAACCATACTCATGAGTGGCTACATGGGGTGGAGACGAGCCGAAGCGCATACTACCCACCTCAGATGTGTGCCTCCATTGCCCGACATTGGCGTCAACATCTTCTACCTGATCGCTGGTGGCGACTCCTTTGGTCTACCGAGCTGGTGGAGGACCCTGGTGTGAAATCTGTACATGCTGCCGAAGTTGAACCTCCTGCCGAAGTTGGTGAACTTCCTGATGATGACAAATCGATTGAGCCAGAGCCAAGCATTCTGGAAGATGATCCAGAAGCCCCTCAACCTTCAGCACAAGAACTTGAGAAGTGGAAGGCTCAACTTCATCGACTACACCGTGCAGCAGGTCATCCATCCAAGCGCAATTTGGTGCGCATGACTCAGGACGCTCAACTGCCTGAGTGGAAGATTCGTGCAGCAAAAGACTTCTCATGCCCAATTTGTCAAGAACTTCAACCTGGTGGACTTTCTTCGAAGCAGATCCCACCGTCTTCTATGCATCCACTTCCAGCTGCGTGGGAACAGATTGGAGTGGACATCGCAGAATGGACAGTGCCAACTCAGGACCTGAAGGTCAAATTTATCCTCTTCATCGACCTTGCCACAAAGTTTCGAGTCACTGAAACCTTGTTTACATACAAACATGGAGAATATCAAACTGAAACTGCAGACCAGGTCATTCGTGCCCTGATGCTGAGGTGGTTGGTCGACAAACCCCGACCTCGCTATGTGGTCTTTGACAATGCCAACACGATGACTTCTGCCATCCAACCCTACTTTCCACCAGAAGGTGAATCCTGGGCTCATGGGATCACAGAGCGAGGAATTGGACAAGTCAAAGAAACAGCTTCTCTTCTACAACAATCGCTACCTGATCAAGACCCAGTGCTGACCCTTGCGATGGCAACTTGTGCCCTGAACAACACCGAGTTCACGAAGGGTTTTACCAGCATTCAATGGGCCTACGGCCAACAGAACCAAGTTGGTGATGATGATCTACGGCAACAACTTTCGCTTCCAGTGGATCGCCTGCAGAATGAGTTCGTGCGATTGATGGCTCAACGTGAACTTGCAGAAGAATGTGCCCGAAAATCTCGAGCCAAGGTCGCCCTCTCCAAGCTGAAGAACTCATCGATTCGACAGCCACTGAGGACCTTCTCTATGGCTCAGCCGGTCTTCATCTGGAGGAAGTTTCTGCCTCACACGATCTATGCTGGACGCAAAGGTGGACATCGTCACACAGCCAAACCACGATGGGTTGGTCCTGGACGAGTCGTCTTTCACGAGCTGACTCCAGGACAACATGCAGAAGATCGAAAACATGTGTTGTGGGTGATTCTGGGAAACCGTATCTACAAGACCTCTGTGCACTCTGTGCGGCCCCTTTCAGAGCGAGAGAAAGAGATCTTTGAAGCACAAGGAGATGAGTCGCATGTCTGGAAGCAGCTCAGCGACATGATCCCCAAGCGTGAGTTCATTGACATCACTGGTGAGGAGCCTACAGAGGATGAGAGAGAAGAACTTCCTTTGCCCGAGGCACCGAATGTGGAGACCTTCATCAAGCCTCGAGTACGTTTTCCCGGGAAGTTTCCGATCACTTCAGGTGGCATTCCTTCTCTTCCTGAACTTCCTGCTGGCGCAATTGGAGCACTGCCGAGCTCTTTGCCCATGCCGAGTTCCTCAGCCTTGCCGAGCTCTTTGTCTCTGCCGAGATCTTCAGAGGAGACGGTCAATGCGTATGACAACGTCCCTGACCCCTCCAAGATGACTGAGGACGAGTTGGAGCGAGAATTTGGAGGAGAAGCAAAGAAACCAAAGATGACATCACATCGCCGAGATTCAACAAACTCGAAAACACCTCTTCTGGATCGACCTGAAGGACCACAAGATGAGATCCTCATTGAGGACGATCAACCAGTACCAGAACCAGAACAGAAGAAGGCCAAGTACGATGAGGATGAGAAATCTGATGATGACAAAGATGGACTGGCCTTGGATCTTTCTACAGCGATTTTGGAATCAGGTGAAGGCTATGTGATGAACATCGACCTGAACTTTGAGAGCAACCGACAGAAGAAACTTTTCATGGCAGACCCAGTGATCTACCTCTCCAAGAAGGTCAACTCTGCAGAGGTGAACTACAGGCGTTTGACGGAGGAGGAGAAACGCTTGTTTGAAAATGCAAAGAACAGCGAGGTGAACAGCTTCCTGAAGACACAGGCTGTTCGCCGTTGTCTTTCTTTCGAAGAGAGTCAGAAAGCACAGCAATCTGACAGAGTACTTCGTGCTCGCTGGGTGTTGACATGGAAAGGAGTTCCTGAGGAGAGTCGTGAAGATGCAGCAATGGACCGTGAGAACAACAAGGAGACCACCTACACTGCAGACCTCTCCCGCAAAGCGAAAGCTCGCATTGTGTTGTTGGGATTCCAACACCCCGACTTGGAATCTCCAGACTTTCGTACCACGTCACCGGTACAAAGCCAGCTGATGAAACATCTCAGCCTGGTACTTTGCTCTCAGAGGAAATGGAAACTGGAATCTTTGGATATGAAGACGGCATTCCTACAGACTGGTGCAGCCGACATGGAATCAAAGGAACTATGGACTCCTGGCGCCCCAGAGTTGCGTGCAGCCTTGGGTGCTCAAGACCATGAGCTTCTACGACTCTTGCGCAACGTCTATGGCAACGCTACTGCACCTCGTGGACTATGGAATGATGTCAGTGCGACATTTTCTCGTCTTGGAGGACACCGCTTGGTCGGCGACAACAGCTTTTGGGTTTGGACGGAGAAGAATGAGGAGCCCCGAAACCCTGCTGATCAATACCGTGTGATTGGATTCGTTGGTGGACACGTTGATGATTTCAATCGTGGCGGTGATCTTGAGAATCCAAAGTGGTTAGAAGTGAGGAGACAGATCGACGAAGCCTACAAGTGGGGAACTATGAAGGAGGACGTTTTTCGACATACAGGTGTGGATGTCTCTGTCAATTCCAAAGGTGATGACCATTGGATCGAGCTCAACCAGGACTTCTACGTGGAGACCTTACAGAATGTGGCCATTCCTGAACATCGTCTACGTGGTGACGGTTCATCTACATTGACTTCAGATGAGGTGGCAGCCTGCCGTGCCTCATTGGGTGCACTGCAGTGGGTGTCTACGCAGACACAGATTCAAGCATGCTCCCGAGTCAATTTGCTTTTGACCGAGCTGACCGTCAACAAGAACATTGCCGTGGCCAAGGAGATCAACGACTTGATCAAGGAGGTGAGATCAAGCCCAATGGTTCTCCGACTATATCGTCTTCCTCAAGTTCGACACTGGCAAGACTTTGTGGTGGTGACGATGGCAGATCAAGCTCATGCCAACCGACCACAAGGAGGATCAACCGGAGGTCTTCTCACATGTCTTGGCGGCCCTGAACAACTTCATGGCGAAGCAGGACGTTTGAACCCCATTGCCTGGAAGACATGGAAGTTGAAACGTAAGGCCATCTCAACAAACGATGGTGAAATGCAAGCTACTTTGGAGGGTGAAGACCATCTTTTCAGGACAAGATGGATGTGGTGCCAGCTTAATGGATGCTGCGCGATTGAGGAGCCGAACATTTTGCTGAAGGCCAACGACCTTGTGAAGTATGTGCCCAGCATCCTCGCCACTGACTCCAAAGGTGCCTTTGACGCGATCAACAAGAACGAAGGACCTCTTTTGGGATTGTCCAACGTTCGTTCAGCCCTGCAAGCATACCAGCTACGAGAACAGCTTTCCGAGTCACTTGCCAAGCTGATATGGATCAGTGGTGACTAGAATCTTGGTGATGCTCTTACCAAAAAGCATCGCTCTTCCCGAGAAGGACTTCTTCAATTCATCAAGGCTCAGATCTGGAAGCTCAAGTACGACCCTGGCTTCATTCTGAGTGAAAAGAAAGCCCGAAAGACGGGGCATCAAGCTGTTCAGCAAATGCGACAGCTGCAGGCTTTGCAACCTTTTGCCGGTCATGACTCAAGAAACCTTTTGGATTGGTGCGACAGAACCATTCCGATTGAGTCATGACATGTACATGTTTCTTCCAGCAGGGGCATCTGACCTTTCTTGCCCGCAGGACTTGAGTCTCTGGCCCAGACGTGAAAAGACTGTTTGCCCTCAGGTGTGGCATTTGGGTTTTGCCTAGCTGTGCCCATAAGCTGGGCATCTTCCATCTGTTTTCATTTGAGCCATACGATTGTGAACATCCCCTACTACAAGGGCGTTTGGGAACTTAGCGCACTCCTGCTACCGCAGGCCCCCAAGATAGCTAAGTTGGTTTATAACTCCAATAACTATGGTTTATGGTACTTATAACTATAGTTACTGGGGCTTATAAACCAACTTGTAACTGGGGGGGGCCACATTGTAGAAAACTGTAAGTTGATAGCAAGCTGATCGATCCAAATCGCCTGCCCATCCCCGCCTGCAGAAACTCATTGTGAGACAATCTGAGGACCTACCAGCGACGAGAAGCGCTGTTTTGCCGGGAAAATTTACAGGAAAACCACCATGTTTCATGGCAAGAACCATGCTTTCCTGTAGACTTTCGCTTGTAACTGTACATATTACATCATCCTTAAGTTGATCATATATAGATTATAGATATAGCTATTATATATATATATATATATTATATTATATGTTCTGATATAATACGGCTATGGTTCCAAAAAACGGGTACGGATCGCTACGAGGTGATCCGGACGTATGGAACGAAGGAGTCACGCAAATGCAGGGTATGGATCACGGGTAAGGATTGACTGTGTGTCTGGGGTATGGATCGGGATCTTACATTTTGAGCTGCAGCCATATATTGAGCCTTCCTAAAATGGGGGTACCCACAAATCATCCCAGATTACACCTTTTGCGGGGGACACCCCATTTTAAGACACCCCCATAAGATATCAGTGGTCACTGATCGGAAAATATCATAAACATACACAAGTGGTTTGCTTTGGGAGAGTGAACAAACATTTCATCATAGGCAACCCCTTCCCTCCAATAGACCTCCACACGGGGGAATAGGGAATACATGATGGGGTGGAACTGTGACAATGAACCCGCAACCCAGCCCAAAAAGAAGAAACAGAATCATCCATGCATCTATATAGCAGTTTCCACAAGGTACAAGCTCACTTTACTCCCATGGACGAAGGCCCATGTCTGAATTTAACGAGAACAGGTTGCCAGCCACTTGCACTGCGGGGAACAAAAAAACACCTTCTCGATTCTTTTGGGTTTCCCCTATGAACCATGGCGAGCGTGCCAGCTACTCTGTCACAAAATCCTTTGAGCACGATTTGTTCTTACATATTTCTCCAAAAACACTGGCAAATAAAACAACTACAGTAATTGCCTTCCTCCCAAGCATGGGCAAACATGTGTGTATATAACAGTATGTATTTATATACATAAGTGGGCTTTGTGTGAAAATATTGTACCCCCAGCCCCAATGGTTAATCATCATGTTCCCCGTTGAAAGGTTACAACTGGATGTATACCCCATTTCCAGACCCACCCATATAATACAGTTATAATTATAGCATGTTATAGCCCTTAACAGTTATAAATGAGATGTCACTCCTGCAACTCATTGCTTATGTATCGCATAAATCGGGTCAGCTAGCCAGTTATAACTGTGAAAAGGGCCACAGAAATGGCTGATATATGCTGATATATCTTAGTGTATATATATATATATCACCTTTTTGCTGCTTAGGATATCTCAAAATCGTGAATTTCTCTCATTGACTATCCCCAAATGCTCCATGTACGGAATATTTACCTACATTTACCCCAAAAATGACCCAGTTTTGTAGGTAAATATTCCATATATGGAGCATCTGGGATCTGTAAGCGTGTATGTAATCTACAACATGATCTAGCCTTACCCAAGCCACCCCATCCCATCACTTCTCCCTACCTCCGCGCCACTGCGGAACCGCCCAGGTCGCAGTAGGCACTCCCCGGCGGCGAAAGTTACGCTGTCAACTGTTTGAAGGCCGACAGGTCACTAGTCCTGCAATGATCGGCTGAACCATTCGTTGAAAAGGAATAGTTTAAAAAGACATCTTTTAAGCAGGGTGTATGTTTTTTTAACATGAAAACTGAAAACATGTAACATGACACCGGTATATGAATACTTAATATGTACATCTATATATATATAGATATAGATATAGATATAGATATATAGATATAGATATGATATGTTAAGACATACATCATGTTAAGAAATACATCATTCACATGATGATACACAATGTCGCAAGACTCCAAGAATGGCTCGGACAGCTATGGATCGCAGGATTCTGAACTGAACCATAGTCGGGATACCGAAATCACCAAGCAGTATACTAGTATGTTTATATGGCATGTTGAAATATTCCTATGGTATGTTATAGAGGTATACTTATGGCAACCAATCACAGAAAATCACACATAATCATAGTATACAAACTTCGCGGAGAAGTTATATATTATGAACTCACTGAGGATCTTCTTAGATGAACAAGCCGTGGTAATACGCCAATGTCATCAACCATCTGCTATATCAGCAAGTGGTTGTCTGGTGGTTGAACCCTACCCTTCCTAAGGATTCCTAGCCCTCTGAAAAATGATGGAGTGAGTTCGTCAGTTGGGATGACATGACATTCCCAACTGAATGGAAAATAAAATTCATTTTCCAAACCACCAAGCAGTAGTTGACCTCTGAACAAGCCGTGATGAAGCTGTGAATGACCGTGAACCAAGCACCATTGCTAATGACCTACCTGGGTTTAGAGACTTGAAAAGCTGCGTGTCTACCATGAACCACCCAGTGAAGATTCAGTAAGCAACCACTTCAGCTTCCATGCTTCAGATTCTCAGATCGAAACAATGTACAGCGACCAAAGAACTTCGACGTGTTGGAAGCCGGTTGTCATTCTGCCGTGTTAAATTGATGCTATAGCATCAAAGATTGAAGTGATTTGTCGAGATGTGATCGGAGAGAGTGCGTATTGAACTGATCCCGTTCTTGGACTCAGCGCGCGTCTTTAGGATTCTGGTTTGCCTGAACATGTTGGGAACACCTCAATATTCTGTGGGTTATGTCCCATTCAAATTGCCATACCTGGGGACATGTTCAAACCCAGGGCAACGTCAATATCTACAAGGTGGGGCCCCCAAATGATGGCTCAGTTCCATTCTGACAAAAATTAGTGTAAATTCCGTTGTTTTGTTTTTTTTGATAGATGTGTTTATCTATATATATATATATGTGTAGTATTTTAATGTATTTTACAGAATCTACTTTCAACATTTTTTTTACTAATCGCTTCCCCCGAATATTAAGCATCCCCAAGAAAGCATGGTGGACGTAGGAGATTTACACTTATTTGAGACCATTTTTAAATTTAATACTTGGGGGGTAGGATTAAAACAATTTCAACAAGTTATACAATTTATTTATTTGAAGTGAAGATGTTACATATAAACAACCCTCATGACACCCCCATTGGCCCATTAGAATAAACAAATATGAAGATAGATGTAATCATAAGGATAAACTATACTTAACAAATAAGTTATAAACATTTATACATTATATTACACCCCCCATTAGAATCCATGAGATTTATAGCTTAATAACTATATAGATATGAAGGAATATGTTACAAACCAACAACCACCGGCGAGCCCACCGCCACCGGTCCTGATGACTGCAGGCTCCCAGCTAAACCTGAGGTGAAAGCGGGTGTTGAAGAAACCGCTGGTTTTTTTTCCTACGAAAAATGGTGATGTTATGGGCTAACAAAATGGGAAATCTATGGAACATCTATGGGAAAATCATAGGAGTCATATTGGTTTGCATGGCTTGATAGGGACAATCTTATGGGATAATTCTATGGAATCAGAACGGTTGCTGTTGCTGGATAGACAACAGCAACGGTGTCACCAGTCGATCCTGGCTGGGATGTTTCGCCACGTGGGATTACCTACCGGGTACCCCATTTTCAAAGATGATTGATACAAGGTGGTGCCCCCGTTCGATAGCTAAGTTGGTTGATAACTTCAATAACTATGGTTTATAGGTGATATATCTATAATTAATGGGATTTATAAGCCAAATTTTATAACTGTTTAACTAGGGGGCACCACCTTGTACAATATGATTTAGCCATCAAACATGGTGATTTTCCATAGTTATGAAAACGTTTACCAGAGGGTAAACCATGGGTTTTTTATACCAGACCCTAGGCTTCCTACAATGTGAGGCCCCCGTTCGATGCGTTCAGTTGGTGAACATAACTCTAATTTCACGATGGTTTATGGTACGCAAATAACGAACTAGTTACTGGGGCGAATCTAAACCAACTTATAACTGGGGGGCCTGACATTGTACTAAACATAGATTTATAGGGCGGGGTAAATTATAATGTTTCACGAACCCATGGTAAATATTATTTTAATATGGTTTAACTACAGATATATTAACTATGGTTTATGATGGTATTACATCTATGATACTAAACATATGTTTAGTAATATGTATATGGGTAAATCACAGTTATATGGTTGAAACTAAATACATAATATTATACATTAACATGTTTGTATACTATGATTTCCCATTTTCAGTAAGTATACATATATATATATATATGGGTAAATTATAATAATTCACTAAGCTGAGATAAGAGCATATTGGGATAGTTCCCCTTACCATTATTCCAGGGTTCGGGAGAACAGTGAGGTCGTCATAATTTACCCAGATATGTATATATATATATATATGTAGTAATTGGTTTATAAACCATTATAACCCCCATTATATGTAGTAATTGGTTTATAATATATATATATACATATACTAACATCTGTTGTCTCACAGGGCTTGAATGGCATGATCTATCCCTAGGAGGCCTCATTACTACTGCGCTGGCCACAGCGCCGTGATTGTCATCGTGAACCCTCGGTCTTTGTGACCCCTCTGTAGCCTCTCCTTCCCTTCACAATCTTCATCAGCCAAACATAATATGTGTGTGTATTATATATATATGTACTGGTTGGTGGTTTCAACGATCTTGAAAAATCATGGACTTCGTCAATGGGGTTGGGATGACATCCCATATATGAAATGGAAAATAATCCATTCATGTTTGAAACCACCTACCAGTATATATATATATGACTATATATGTATGTGTGTATAGGTTCTTGTGCAATATCAATCAACCAACTTGTGTCCTCCCAATTCTTAAGCCATTGGGTTGGTGTAAGGAAATATTTACTAGAAACCATGGTTTCCTCCTGTTTCCCACAGCAACTAACTGTAGACTTGCCATCGCAATTAGTGTTCCTTTCGTCCAATTCTTGCAAACCCCCAAAAGCCATGGAAATTAGACAATCAATGAGAGGAATTGGAAACTTTCAGATATTCCAACCAGCAAAAAGGTATTAAGATGTACCATTTCCGCGACCTGTCATGCTGTGGCACGTCTTTCCAGTTATAACTGGCAAACACTTAGCCTCATTTCAATGATATATTTCATGATATATACCGTATATACCCACCTCCGTGCAGGAGTTATGGCCTTGTGGCTATTTAACTGTAGATTCAGCCGGCAAACTGCGAGAACCATAGCCACTGAAACTGTAGATGCAGCCGAATTTCTCGCAGTTTGCTGGCTGAATCAAAAGTTATATTTAATATTATTATAATAATATAATTATTTAAATTATTATTAGTATTTATTAGTTATATTATTATTGTATATTATCGTTAATCACTGAAACTCGATCGAGGCACTGAAACTGTGTTGTGGTGCCCACTTCGTTCTCGAAGCGGGGATGTTTCTTGGCCTCGACAAGATGGCTCGGTTTTTTTTGGAGGCAGTTGAGCATAGATGTTACGGCCCGTTTAGCAGTTTTTAGATGGTTCATACTGGTTATTAATGTTGTTTTTCCTATGGGGTTATACATTCCATAAATGGGATGACTTACTGCAAGAAAATGGGGATTGTAACCATCAAGAATGGAGAAATCCATGGAAAATGGGTATTGAACTACCAAACATAGAGATTGATCGTTGATTTATCTCAATATATTCATTATATAATTAAATAGTTTATTCATGTTAGTTGTTCGTTGGTTTATTTAACTGAGGTTTGGGGTGATGAAATTATAGTTCGACGGGTTTATAAACCATGTAAACAACAACCAACTATCTACATATATACAATATCTGCTATGGTCAAAACATGGTTTTTCGTTACGGTCATCCATCCCAAAACAGGCATCTCAACATAATGGGTTTGACAAAATCCCCACGAATGAGGAAATGACAATCCTCTTTATTGTTGTAGGAAACATACCGACTTTCGACCACGACACAAATGTGCTTAATCACGCTTAACTCAAGGTAAAAAGTTATCGGGTATAAAACTAACCACTTTGCGGGGCTGAGGATACAATGGGATACAAAGTGACCCAGCAGTCTACTTCAATTTGTGTATTCATAACGGCTAATTCTTGGGTGTATGGTATTGTCTAATCTACACTTAGACGATTTATCTACGCTTGGATGATGTTGAATGAATTTCATTCAACCAATCATCGAGTTAGAGATGGGGTTACTCTGCAATCCGACCCGGCTGCCTGAAAAATCACGTCCAAAGGTGACTACAGCTACAAACGGATGATGTTCGAAGTCATGTTTGATTACCAGAAATGGTTGAACAACAAATATAGATTACATTACATGTTTCGAACGCTTCGTTCATATATCTATCAGCAATCGATGCATAACATGCATAGTAAAGTGTGTGTGTTTGGCAATGTCTGTTTCAATAGATTACAGTACTATATTTGCATGCATATATAAACTAATAACTGGAACAAAATACCATGGAGTTATCCACCAGTGGCTTACATGGGCTCGTAACTACCAGCAAAACTGCGATTGGATCATCGCGCAAATGGTCGTCATTGGAAATGATGGAACCTTTGATGATAACCACCACAGATAAATAGCCCTATCGCAGTTCTACCTGGCGAACAAAACTTTATTTGAGTATAATATATCAACTGGTTGCAGGAGTTATTTCATCCCATTTATGACTGTTAAAGGCCATAACTGCAGTCGCCTTGAATTTCCAATGTTTCGAATATTGACCAGGCAGCCTCTCAGTCCATACACGTCTTCCATGGTCATGTTTATCACCAGTCAATTCGTGCAACAATGCATGCAAAAGACGAAAACTTGCCCAGTAAACTGTTCGGAACTTGCCCAGTTTGTCAAGAAATGGGTACAGTAAAACTGGGATCATCGGATCGCCCCCATCCAAAATCATCCAGCCATCGGAGATCTTGGCAGCCACACGGGCAGGAAAGGATTCAAATTGTTGGCCACAAGGGGTGTTGCCACCTGAGACGTTCCACTGCCATGCTGTCCCATAGTCAAGTTGGTGCAAATTTGCCTAGGAAAAAAAACTATGCTTATATCGAATTAAATATAATGGGGTTTATAAACCACTTATAATATAAGTAATTTGTTTCTCCTTGTATTACCATGTGAACACGCATTGATCAGCTAGTTTGATGACAGCCAGATGGGATCTACTGCAACTAAGAGAAAACCCAACTAGAAATGGACCCAACATGACCCAACCAACTGATGTTGCAAATGTTAAAACACGTAAAAAAAACCTGCCGCAGCAGCTGTCAAAACTGTAAGAAAAGATAAAAAAAAACATCTGGTGTAAAGAATTTTACAAGGCTAATCTTACGCATCAACCTCGATCTCCCTGAAGGTTTTTGATGCTTCACCGCCTTCATGGAAGGAGGCAGTGCTTCCTCAATGAAGAAAGGCGCTGGCTCCTGGTCATCATTGCAGGGTGATGTATAATTTTAAACATATTGTTATATATATAATTAATGTTGTATATATAAATATATAATTAATGTTGTATATATAAATATACAATTAATGTTGTATATATATAATGTTATATACAATGTTATATATATAATGTTTAAAAAATATAATGTTAAATAAAATTAATGTTATATGTAATGTTAAATATATAATGTTTATATATATGATGTTATATATATATATATATATTGTATTATATTGTTATATACATATGTTGTTATATATATAATGTAATAATTATAATGTTGTATATATAATGTTGTATATATATAATGTTATATATAATGTTATATATAATGTTACATGTATATTGTTATATATATAATGTTATATACAATGTTATGTGTATATATATATTATGTTCTCTGGTTATTTAAGAGTTTGCGAACTGGCAGCCACGGCCTATTCAGTTCGATGAATTCTGATGGTTCGTCTACTAAACATGGGGATGATCGAAAGCTATGTTAAAGAACCAGACAGTTTTGGTTAATGGTAATTAGACTATGGTAATTAGCAGAAACCCCCAGTTGTATTTGTTTTGGACAAGTTGCATCCATCCCATCGATCTTGTAGGCAAGAACCGCATACACGAAACCCAGCGATGTTTCAAGCAGCATCGCATATCGCACGCTTCCTCTCCAGTCCACAGCACCGCAGGAGCAGCTACCGTGAAGTGGCGTCCAGTTCGCGCAATACGTTGCACAGACGCGCCTCGCAGCAAAGGACTTCGGCCTCACGCAACGTCAGTTTTCAAAGGTTCAAACAATGTGAGGCCCCCAAGATAGCTAAGTTGGTGCACATAACTCCAATAACTATGGTTTATGGTACTTATAACTATAGTTACTGGGGCTTATAAACCAACTTATAACTGGGGGGCCTCACATTGAAGGCTTGCCTTCCAGATGATTTTTCAACCGTCGCAGCCGTGCAGTTGCAGCTTCGTAAGACCTATTGCGCGAACAATGTCCCATCCACGCCGGCGACCAAAATTCGGGACTGCTGTGCGTCGCTGGTTCAGTTCGGTCGCATGGTCACAGAGAAATCTCCACTTTTTGGGGATGGAAGGGGGAATTGCATTGGTAAACTTCATGGCTTTCGATTGGGAAAATTGCCATTTCATGATCATCTAAATGGAAGAAAATGATCGGAACCCCACAAGAATAGATAGGTTTCATGAGAAATTGCCTCAGAAAATGTGGGTCCGTTGGGTCCAATTCATTCCAATTCCATCCGTGCCAAATGTGGCAGGCACATCCCAGAATCTGGGCGAGTAACCCTCCACTTCTCCGGTTTGTATGAGCTTTGTATGATCATTCTTGTCTTCAAGCTGGTGTCATGTACAGTACAGATTTCCGGTCGCAATGACATTTGACATTTTTCGGGAAGAATATGGCATAGAATGGGTCTGGCAATTTTTCGAGTGGATACCTATTTTTTTTGGACCAGTGCATCTGCAACACCAAAGATGTTCTTGGCTCCATGTGAAATAAGTTGGGGCTCTATGTGCAATGAAAACACCATGTGGTTTTGACAGCAAAAATTAGGGGCTTCATGGTGCCAGTCTAATTGAATGTGTTTCAGTTTGCAACTTTTCGAAATTAGAATATGAATGAATATAATAAATACATAACAACTAAGCAACAAAGTAGGAATGGTTTACACTCGACTCACAACACTTTTTCAACCGTCCTTCGGTGGTGGAGCAATGGTCTTGGTCGGTCTTTTCAAACTCCTCGAAACAGGCGGGAGTTCACCATCGTTCAATGGGACGATAATGGGATTCAACTGCCATCAATTCAATAACTGGAAATTCCGGGGGAAATAATTGGGATTATCAAATTACATGGTAATAATGGGATTATAATAAGGCAAACATCTGATTTCACCATCAACAACAGGGACTCTAATGGGGGGATCAGTCATCAATGGAGGTAGTTACCGTGGGGATTTTCACGCTTCGGTCATCCCATTTCCAATCCAAACAGACTGGCTAAGATCAACGTATACAATCCAATTTGCCTTGTTTTGGGTTAGTGAAACCGACAAGCGAAAAAAAGGTGGTGTTTTCAACCCATTCCTAACTATTCCTAACTGTAGTCGGGATCGTCCCCAGCTGGGAAAAATCGGCCCCGGGCCGGCTCCTTTCCAACTGCCTCATCCAAAGGTCGTCCTGGCGTATCAGCTTGGTATCGACGGAGCTGCTTGGCCGTGTTTTTTTGCAGACGGTTCGTACATGTCCTAATTCTTCACATCATCAACAGATACTTCAGTCAGTGTTCAAAATCCCCAAATCGGGACATTAACCAACCCCTGATCTTATCACCGTAGTTTTCTTCTTGTTAATGAAAACTCAAGTTCCACATGTTTACAACGTATATGTCCAGAAAATCGTCTGAGAAAGGAGGTAACATCTTATATAAGGAGATAAAATCCCAAGATTATCTTATATAAATCGTATAATGGAATCACCGAAGAATCCTCTTGGGGTAGGTACATCTTTTTTTTCGGTGATTCTTCGAATTTACCTACTCCAAGAGGATTTTTCAGGACTTGCACTTTTGTTTCATCCTATGCCTTGAGGAAATTTCTGATGTCCGAAGTCATAGGGGGGGACCTGCAAATCATCGTTGCACTGAGCTTTGATGGCACTTTGACCGCAGTTTGCTACCAAAAATTGATAAAAATGGTTGATTCTGACCAAGAGAAAAACGAGGATTCAACATGGTTTAACATGATTTGATCAAGAAAAAAAGAGGCTTGCACATACAACATGAGGATATAGACCATCAATCGATTCAAACATGGTTTAAGCAGAAATATTTGCATAGTTTGTGTCAAAAACATGACGCCACAATTTAATAACATCTTGAGGACTTCAGAATGAAATGACAATTCAACCAACAAACATTATATAAGGATTTAACCAACAACAAGGGGCTATCACCCATCGATAAATGGATTGGTATTAGGGGAAATCGACTTATGTTTTAATTATGTTTTCCTGTAAAATTTCCCTTCAACCAATTCTAGCTGAAATCATATTGTAATGCAATTTTTAACGTGTCAGGAATATAGGAATAAACAAACTGGATTCAACCCATAACATATTTTTTGTTGATCACATAAACAAACATTAATTCACCATATCACAAACGCAATGATGGTCAATGATTTTTTGGTGATTCCTGAAATCGTAAAAGGACTGGTCTTCACCTTGGATGGCTGAAACCCTATGAATAATGGGATAAACCACCTATCAACTGGTGCAGGATTTCTTCCATCAACCATAGGTTTGCATCTTGGGGCGTTGTAGTTTCTTTTTTAAAAAAAAATCTGAATCCATCGAATCATAACTCTATTTCTCAATCAATTTATGGTTGCTAAAGTTCATCAGAAACCAGAAGCATCCTGGGTCCGAGCGGGTCAAGTGGCCCACAATTACTGGATTCACTGGAACAGGTGGAGCAACAGGAAACGATTAGGGCTTTCCGGTAGGTCTTCCCAATGTGGGTGTTCCCCTTATGAGTTGGTTAAAAAAACACCGTGTAACCCGTGTAAGTCATTAACGCTAGTTACTGGAGCCACACGTAACCCGAAAATGATCCCGGGAAACAATTGCTGTTCTACAGTATTTTTTCCAAGTGTTGCAACCCTTTGTTGGATTGAATAGATGAGTTTGATAGTTGAGTAAAATCAATAGTAGCAACTAGATTACTTAAATGTTAAATGATCTTAAGTAGCTAGGTCTACTTAAGATGTATGTGTATATATATATATCACATTCTATGTGACAACTCCAATCTACTTTCAGGTAATCGATATACTATTTCTAGTTTAATTCAGTTATTGCTACTTACCTATCAGAGCTATTGAGATTTAGTATATCGACTGATCACTCCAAACCACCCCAAGTGACTTCAGGGTAGGAAAGGCCAGGCTCCACCAAGGCCTTAGGACGGAGACCCGAGAGACCCGAGAGACCCGTGGCCGGACGGCCGGACGACCTCTGGGGAGTCTCTCCGCAAGTTATGGCCCGTTTCAGAGAACTTTATGGCTCTAAACAATTACAACTGGCGAACAGAAATATAACCTATATAATACATTTAAGTTATATATATATAATATACATTTAGGTGACACTATAAATATATATATCTATATCTATCTATCTATCTATCTACCTATCTATCTATCTATCTATCTACCAGTTTCAGGAGTTTGAAATGCCAGTTACAGCTCTTAAGGGCTATGACTGTAGGGAACATAATCATGAACCGATTTAGGCCGATTTAGGGGCACTTTATTTTCAGACAAGTTCAGTTTTTAATGATATATGAAAGGATTTGTGATTCAGGGTGGATTTCTCTGCTTACAAAGTAGGGAGCCCCTGTGAAATGTGTGTTGGTCTACAACCCCATATAGCTAGTTCGATATCCACACCATGTTTTTTCCTTTTTTGGATTGTATCATATCCCACTGTTTTAAAACATACAGTAACTGTAACTGTCCGGCTATTTCTTTTCAGGAACAACACATTAAAACAGGCCAATCCTAGATCACCTCTTTATCTGGTTATATAGTTTAACTTCTGCTTAAACAAAACAGACCGTACCCAACCAGTGGTTACTCAGAAGGGCACTGGTGTCGGTAAAAGCTGGGATTGTAAGCCGGCTCATTATCAGCTCATTATCTATATCTATCATAAACCCTAGCTAACCCAATTATAAACCAACTTAGCTATCAGAAGCATCAACTATGAATCCCCAGTAAAAAGATAGTTTAAGTAGTTAAATCCCCATCTCTTTTTTTACATAGTTTACCTGAGCAAACAAGGGCACCAACTTCGCGATTCAACAGGGGCACCACCAGGACCGTCCAAGATACAGAGGATACCAAGCTCAAGGTAACTGCAGCCATGATCCTTAGTCAACGAGAAAAAAGCACGTCATTAAATGAGACTTGGATATAGATAGTGAATAACTAGACTCAGCATTGTAACATCCAACATAGTTTCATGTGTGTGTAGACGTATAATATGTATATATATATATATACTATATAGATTAAAATTCGGGCCATTCAAAGACATTTTGGTGGCTAAGATAATTGTCTGGGGTGGGGGGGTCCACAGTATATTGCCGAAATTGTGGTATGTTTGGTGGCTGCTACAGCATCCCTCTCTCCTGTTTTGAAATTTTGAAACACGGCCAATCTTCGATGCCATCTTTTTCACAATATGATTTCTCCCTGGTAATATGTCTCCACTGACCCAAAAAACAATAAGCTTGGATTGAAGCACACATTGAATGACGTTCTGCAATAAACAACCCTGCAAAAACAAATTGCGGCCCAGCGACTTTTCAACTGTTTGGAGTCTTCGTCAGGCTTCAACGGCTGCGTTTGAGCAACGAAATGGCTGAGATTGAGAGTTGAGAAATTGTTTGGTGCAAAACAGTGAGATATGTACCTTTATCATTCAAATAGTAACCTCCAAACAGATACACTTTTGATCAATTTTGTATCCAATTTGTTTATTTCCTATCTGCGTTTGAGTTAACCTGCAAACAAATTGAATGATAGAACAGGTTCAATATAACTCGATTTCTAGGCATGGATCTTGGATGATTTTGGAACCTATCTGTTTGGATGCTGAGGATGCTAGAGAAACCAAGAGAGAAACCAGTGAATTTCAGTCGATTCTGGGAGTCTCATCCTGGTGATGTGGGCTTCAAAAAGGCTGCCTTTTTTGGGGCCCAGTGATGTGAACGTTGGTTGAAAAAAACACCATTAACTAGTTCGTTCTCTGCAAATCCCATAGGATCCATGTATGGTATATATGCTAACATTGGGGGTATATTGATGGTAAATGTTACCATATATAGCATACATGGATCCTATGGGAATGGGTATAACATAACTATATATATATATATATAGTTTAAAAACATCATTAAATACACTTATGACCATAATTTTTTGCACATCATAAACCATAGTGAACTTGGATGCGCAAACCAACTCAGCTATCGTTTGGGGGCCTCACTTTGTACCTGTCAAGTTCAGCTTCCAAATCAATCTCGGGCAGGTTTCGAAGTTGGCGTCGTCACGCGTCGTCTCAAGCTGCAAGGGCTGAAGAGCCCGCGCAGCACCCTGTTGATCTGCCGAGACCACGGTGCCACGGTGACTGTCTCATCGCGCATGTCCAGGATCTGCTTATTTTTCCTGGAGATTTATCTGCTTAAAATCTGTCTTGAACTACTACCATGATTACCATGGTAAGTTTTTCTTGGTTACCAGGCCCGCCATACTTTAAGCGGGGATATATCATGATATCTATCGGCAGATGGGTGCATAACCCAGAAATTGCAGGCCATTTGTTGGTAGCTCATGGAACTTCAAATGTACTGCGTGCCAGTGGCTGGATAATTTCCAGACAGTGGATGTTGCTATTGTTTTGAACAATGAAACATGCTTAGTCCTGGTAGAAACTTGCTGAAAAACGCACGAAAAGTGCGCATCACATGCAGACCCGGTGGAGAATGAGTTCACTGAGTTCATTCTCTGGTCATCTAGTTGGGCTGGATATCCCTCATCGACAGATAAACAGTATACAAAAAACCCTCTATCACTCTACTATACTGTAGGGTTGAAAATGGGATACCCTGCTCGTGGATCATGATAATCCCCGCAAATAAGGGCAGTATAGGGCCCCCATCGACGTAATCATCAACAAACATGTGTGTGTATTTGACACTGCTCATATACTGGTCAAAACATTGACATAGGCCACTAGCTGCCACCGGACAAAAAAACATGTTACTCACAGTTGCTACTAAACCATTCTATGCAGAGTCACACATTTTGACCAGTCCATCTTCGGCCCCCCCTATTGTACAAGGTGGCCCCTCAAAACAATAGGTAAGTCACTTTATGGCTAGGGGAAATCTATAACATGGTTTAAAATTTAAAGCTGATTTTTGGTCGTCTATGGCATGTATATCTATAATTTCTAACTAGTGGGCAAACAAAGTGGTAGATATATCTATAATTAATTTAACATGACGCGAAACCAACCATGGTAGGTCTGGGTGCCAAGCCATTGACAGTAAATATTTAGCATCAATATTCTATCATCTCAAACCCTAGTTAGAATCACCATAAACTCTGGTTTCTGGTTGTAGCTTGTTATAGCACCACCCCCCAAAAAATGCCGAAACGTTAGAAACCTGAAAATATGAGGCAAAATATGATCCAACGAACATTTTGGTATACCCCCCTTGGCATCCTTTTTTGGTGCTTATGGGCTACCTCCAAAGTGTTTTAAGCAGGTTTTGACCTATATTAAGCTATATAATATATATATATATATCCTATATTCCATTCCAATACATATCCCTTACATAGGACCTTTTCGGTGGTATCCTTTTTTTGTTCCACCAAAAGTTCACCAACAACATCCCAACATCCCAATATCGGCCTTGCGCGGACCGCCCAGTGCAAGCCATGGCAGGGCCTGAAATCCCCTAGATCATGGTGAAGTCCAGAGGAAATTTATGATATGTATGGGTTAATGATCTAACCATGACTTAATCCATGGTTAATCTCCTATTCTCCTCTTCATGATAGTTGTCGAGCTGTCAGGTGTCAAAAAGGAATCTTTTTGATCCATCAAAAACCATCGGATGGCAACAGATATACCCAGAAGATATATTCGTGTATATTCCATGTCATAGTCAACCTGCGTTAAAAGCTCACAACAAATTGTCTTCTGCTGGTTGGCTGGTGACCTTCCATTCTATCCAAGATTGGGGATGTAACTTGGATTTGCTCAAGGAACCTCCAGAAAAACAAGTCCTCCATTGTGGAATTTCCAAGTAGTGACTAGTGAATGTTCCATTGAGAAATGAAACAATCATTGACTCAGCGAATCTAAGTGTGGTGGTTTAAACTCTGGGTTTTACCAATGGGATACGAATAAACATGTTCGTATTGATATATTTGCCAAAATAAGGAATATGTATTTTATCAATAATGCTCAATAATTCTTCGGGATATATTTTAATCAACAATGGGATACGAATGGAATATCTAGCTCTGAAACAAGCCGCTTATCCCAGGAATACGCGGCTTCGCTCACCCATTGCTGAATTCAGTAGGCTAAGTCGGGCCAGTCACATTTGGGTCCCATTGGAACTGGGCACCAAGTCACCGACGATTCTTGGGGTCGCCAAGTTTAACTAAGTTTAATTCTGTTGGGATATAACGGAGAGAGAGAGAGAGAGAGAGAGATGTGTATATATATATATATTGAATCCGTCCTAATAGCTGTAACAGTCAAAAAAAAACTTTATAGTTTGGGCGAACGTCGTTTTGAGTGTCTTCCTTCGTGCACAAAATCGTGCTTTTCGGTGCTTTCCCTCGTGCAAAAAATCGTGCTCTAGATCGTGCTTTTTGGATCTCTCCCTTGTGCCAAAACCCGTGCTCTAGATCGTGCTTTTTGGTGCTCTCCTTCGTGCCACAAATCCTGCTTTTTGGTGCTCTCCTTCGTGCACAAAATCGTGATTTTTGGTGCTCTCCCTCGTGCGCAAAATCATGCTTTTTGGTGCTCTCCCTCGTGCCACAAAACCGTGCTCTAGATCGTGTTTTTTGGTGCTCTCCTTCGTGCCACAAATCGTGCTTTTTGGTGCTCTCCTTCGTGCCACAAATCATGTTTTTTGGTGCTTTCCCTCGTGCCAAAAATCATGCTCTAGATCGTGCTTTTTTGTGCTCTCCTTCGTGCCCAAAATCGTGCTCTAGATCGTGCTCGCTGTTACAGCTATTAGGCTTGTGTCAATAAATAAATAAATAATTATATATATATATACATTTACTTATATATCTTATATAACTTGAAAAGGGAGTCAACTAAACTTGATGCGGTCCGTGGCCATAGCTTCTTTATGCTTCGGCTTTCACCAGAAGCGTCAACTACACTAGCCGCTAGCCATTTGTTTTCTTGGCAGCAACATCTATATATATATTTTTCAGTTTATATATTTCATTGCAGTGACTGCGGGATTGACTTCTTGGATATAAAGTATCACTCCGGTTAAATGGGGGGAACTAAGCCAACTTGGTAACTTGGAGGTGTTTCTTGGCCAACTTTGTCTGATCTCAATACCCTAAAAAAATCAAACATAGCTTCCTGCACAATGACCCATTTGGTTCAGTGATCCATTGATACGAGGTGGTGCCCCAGTTCATTAGCCAAGTTGGTGAAAATAACTCCAATAACTTTGGTTAACTTGGGTTTATGGTAGATATATCTATAGTATTCTATATAGTTACAATAATGTCCTTTTGGTAAAAATAGGTTTGGGCCGGTTTGGTATACCATCTATCATCAAACAAACTTTCAAACCCCTCTTTTTTAATCAACCAACCAATGGGAAAAGGACATCTATGTATAGTTAATGGTGGTTATAATTCAAGAACCATAACTGGAGGGGCACCACCTTGTAGGAGGTTTCCCCATCAAATCCCACTCACAAATAGGCATCCATGTCCACATGTCCAATCATGGTTGATCAAATACATAATATATATATATATGTATATATATATACATATCTATTATGTATTCATGTTTATACATATTTAAAATATATATATGTATACACGTATACATATATATATATATATATGTATGTATTCCTATTCTATTCCCAATTCAAACCCCGTTAAACTGGATCCTTTGGACGCAGTTCCCCATCGGCTGAAGGGTCGCTGCAGGCTGCACTGAGGGCCAAACTCTGACCTTTTCGTCCACTTCCAGCGCTGCAGCACCAAATTCTCGCCAAATGTCCGGGCCTGATGAGGGAAGAATTACTGTTGGAAATCAAAGGAATTACCAAGGTGGCCCCAATTACATGAGAGACTATTTTACGGACTTATGGTGCGTTTATGCTACGGTGAATGTATCAGCAAAATGGTTTACTGGTTGGTGGTATACCTACCCCTCTCAAAAATATGAAAGTCAGTTGGGACTACTCTTCCCAATATATGGAAAATATGGAAACATAATCCAAATGTTCCAAACCACCAAGCAGTTTAAATTGGTTTCTTAGCCCGTCGAAATATCAACAGATTCACCATAAATCCTAGTTTTTTATCAGTGAACTAAACCGACTTGGAACCAAAAAATGTGCTACGTATGGCGCACAAAAACGGGGCCATACTGCTATAACATCAACCAACAGAAATGAGATATGGGACAGGAGGGGATCAGCCGGGATCAGCCCATTTTTCAGTTGAAATGTCCCCAGCAATCATCTCGTTGACCACTAAGCATCATAAGGGCACTAGCATCGGCATATTCATTGCCAATCAGCCAGATACCCATGGCCAAAATGGGAAATTGATTGCTGGTGAACGTAGATATTCCCATTCATACCACAAGACTATTTTGGATTAAAGTACCCATCTAAGATTAACCTAGTTAAGGCAATTTGGGGATGATTTCCCTTAAAACAATGATAGTTGATTGATTGATTGATTGATTGATCGATTGATTGATTGACAGTTGATTGACAGTTGATTGATACCAAAGTACAGCCACAAAGTGTTTGAAAGGTGCGTTTGGGATTTCCAGGGCCTCTTGTTGTCTCCGCCGTTAACGCATTGTCAGTGGATTGTTGTAAGTCGCTCCAACTCGTCAAGGAGTGCCAAGCCAGTGAGAGATTGGCAAAAGATGCCACCACTGTGTGTGATTTCTTGCTTGCAATGAATTTCTTACAGGAAATTCTGTTTTTTTTAACATCAACTATGGTGGTTCCTCTAATCTTCTCCTTAAACCACGGCTGAGAGTTGTGGTTTGTTGCTGATGTGGGTTTGGGTATGTTGGTACAAGGTGAAGGCCCACAAACGATGGTTAAAGTGCTCATACGTAGGTTAACCTGGGATTCTCTTATGGGTTTATAGTGGACATGTCTATACCACTCTCATGTTCTTCTTGGGTATCGCCCCACTTTTTTTCATGCTTTCCAGGGCCTTTTCTTGGAGTTACACATACCCATACCATCCAAGTATGTATATGTTTTTCGATAACTGAGCTATCTCCTGGGTAAATGTAGGCAAACGTCTTCAAGATCAGGCAACTGACAATGGCATAAAACCCCGTGATAAGCGGAGGTTTATAGCTGCCATGTGGGGCTCCCCCAGTGATGTGAACGTTGTTTTATAAACACCATTAATTAACTAGTTCGTTATTTGGTAAAATTGGATTTACTGTATGTTCACCAACTTGGCTATCGTAAACGGGGCCTCCACTTTGTAAAATCATCTATGAGATCCAGCTCCAGGCCACACGGACCTCACTGGGATCTCTGGAATATCACTTAATGGTTGGTGGTTGAGCCCTACCCCTCTGAACAATATGGGTTCGTCAGTTGGGATTATCATTCCCAATATATGGAAAAATAGAAAAATGTTCCAAACCACCAACCAGCTTAAAATTCTTTGCAGGAAGCTACTGTGGATACACGGATACACCCCCAAGTCCCCAAATTAAAACTCCAAACTCCTCCAAACTCTGCAGCCAGTCCTAAGCCAGGCCACGACAAGCCGCCAGATCTGCTGCGGTAATGAAGCCTGCACGTAGCAACTCTTGTGGGCACGTGGGCTGTTCGAGGGGACAATTTTAACCACTCAAGATGTTAATGTTCACCGAAATAAGGATGTATTATGATGTAACCATGCAATGGGGATTGATACTTAGAATCTGGATGGGTCTCTGTTGAAACACATCTCATCACAATCACAAATAGATTTGTTCATGAATCATATCATATAACTATAATATCTACAGTCTACTGTGGTGTTTATAGATAAACTTGACCTGAAGACGTCCTTGGCAACCGATGATGTCCCTGTCTTTTTGTGAGAGGATGCCATTGAAATATGGAGATTCTACATGATTGATTGTATATACTGCTACTGTTGGATTCAAATAACTCAAAGCAAACAGTTTTGGGCAGTCCATGAAGTTTTGCTCATTCATATTCCATGTGAACATATATGATCATATATGACACATGGACCTGAAGTAAAGTTTACTTTGCAATGGCACAAACAACCCAGCAATCACCACTCGTCAACTTTACCTTTTATATGTATTTTGAAGGAGTCAATCTGGCTGGGATCCGTTCGTGTTTAGAATCCTGCTAAATCCCCATTAAAAAAAAAAAACAAAAAAACATGTTTGGTATTGTTTAGGGGTGTCCCTTCGTGGTTTATGTCCCCATCTATGTTTGGTTATGTCGTTCGGTGGGGTCCCCGAACGCAAAAAGTTGGTGAATTTGGTGACTTGATCTAAATCTACGGATCACTGGCCACTGGGTCTATAAACAGTTCGCCATGGTATAGATGGTCCATAGAAAAAGAATGGTTTACCTATTAAAAATGATGATTTTCCATGGTGAACTGTTAAATAACCAGAGGGCATTATATATTACAAGTGTATGGGGTGGCAAAACCTTGTGGCGTTATAAATCAACAAAATCAACATTGCCTCTCTCAAAAAACAGGACGAAACCATTTGAGACACCCCCCATCTGCCTGCGGAGCGCCAGTCAATCGCTGAAAACCTCGGAAATCTCGGAATTTTCCTGCAAAACAAGAATAACTGGTTGGTGGTATACCTACCCCTCTGAAAAATGATGGAGTGAGCCAAGTTTAATGGAAAAATCAAACATGTTCCAAACCACCAACCAAATAAATTTGGACTTAGCTTGTTTTTGTGTGTTTAGTGGTGACTTTGAAGTTGTGACTCTGAGTACTTTGAATGGTGACTGAAGTTCTAGTGTTTTAGCATGTTGTTCCATTTTGGCATGTTGTTTACATGCCTATATGAAACACCTCACGTTGCTGTAGCTGAAACCGTTAGATTATTTAACTACAGAAACTGTTAGATTTTTACATGTTGGATATCCCAGAACTGGCGGAAAAAACGCACTTTTGGTCAGATAATCTGCGCGTGGTAGGTTTGCCAAGATTGACAGTCCTAACTGATGCAAATTGCAAATAAGAAGCTTAAGGACAGAATATATACAATGAAATCAGCTCAATCTGCATACAACCAACACAACCAAGCTTTGGTGGGTTTGAACTTTGAACCCCATTTTTTTTGCTTACACATTATATAATTACAGTATTAATAAAATATTGCATACTGTTGTAGATCATGATGATGTTTCAACTCCATTCTGTGGATCCCGTAGGATTGATTTGTGGCTTTGCCCCACTAGTTCTACTTGGAAATGGCCGTTTATTTGGGAAATGATTAAAAAACAATGTTAATCACTCAGCTGTTACATTAAGTTATGGACCATATGGATCATATGGATAATATGTTACGAGATGTATGGTGAGTGTTAATAAATAACCAGAGTATACCAG
>CAMXCT020003780.1:367360-549196 GCA_947184155.2 Cladocopium goreaui
GCGCCACAACGGCGTGCACTTTTTCGACATCGCAACTTCCAAAAGTGGTCCGACCATGGTGTGTTTTGTACATTTTGACTTGGAAATGTGCTTCGCGCCACAACGGCGTGCAATTTTTCATCTCTCATCTGGCCAGCTGGCTCCGCACCCGCCGCTTTAGCGAGCCTACTTTTCGACCCTCCGGAGCCCCAAATCATTGGAAAAACACAGTGTTTCGCGACTTTCCTACCTTTTCGCGCATCTGCATCTTCTGTCTTCTGACTCTTTCTCTTCTGATCTTCTCTCTTCTAATCTTTCTCTTTTCTCTGCCTCTTCCCTGCTCTGCTTTTCATCTGTCCATATTGTCGGAAGTTTGACTTCTAAACTTCCTTCGATAATATCAATTGTAATCACAGATAATCGAATTACAACATATGCGATATCATGGGAAGCTTTGGATGCGGTTGGATGTTCAAAACATGGAGCACCGCATACAGTAACAGCATATGACAGCACCAAGCTACTGTACAAGCCAAGTTTCAACTCATAGAAGTTGCCATACTGAGACCGAAAGCGAAAGCGCAAATAACCACCATAGGCTGTTACCAGTTCCTATGTTTTGACAGGCAAGCAGCTTGCACTGAGCTCACTTTGAGTTGGATTCTGAAATATTCTAAAGTTCTGCCGTAAAATGCTTCTGGCTAAGGCGGCTAGAAGTTGTAAGGCTCCAGGGAATACAAAAATATCACTATAAAGCATGGCTTAGGGAGGTTACATGACTTGTTGAAGATGATTCAATTTGGGAGCCTTCGCGCACAGAGGGACAAGGACCTGAAAGATCTTGAGGTGACACTGAGAGCACCCTAGTGCACCGTCTTTCAGCTAGCCTCAATATTTTTCTCTGCCCTTCTCACCTTTCCACCCCAACAACCAGCACATGGCCAATGCCGAAAGCACATCACCTTGCCATCGCTCTCCTTTCTGTAGAAGACCTGGGGCGAGGCCTCAAAGTACCATTTTGCTAAATCGATGCCCGTAGCGAAATCCAGGCTCTGAACTTCATCGACTCCTTGCGGAATAGATGAACAGATGCGACAGATTGCGGCAGTAGATTCAGCAAGAGGCGAAACAACACAAAGCCACAATCTTCATTCTGTCCTATATCTACTAGGACAGGTGTCCTACACGACTTTTTTGGAGCATAATGATTTTTGATGATTTTTGTTTATATAAACAAATTCTACTACATATTGCAACTAAGCGGCCGTAGATGTAGTGGCTAAGACCACCCCAGGCAACCGCCTGATGTCTCACGCCCTGGGATGGCATGTTTCCTGAGAAAGACATCGGCACGACAGCCTTATTCTTGTGGTCAAAAGCCGAGAAACAACTCGCAGACTCCGTGGATCTCAGTGGTATCTTGCTCCAAGGCACCGCCTACAACCTCCAGCTGACCAGACAGAGTCCAGCCATCAGCACTGTTCGCCTCAAAGTGCCATGGGGCGAAACATGCAAATGGCGAATCGGCGGGGTGTATCCCGGGCATGGTCTTGAAACCAGTAAAGGAAACGATGGACTCCGTCACACCTTAAATATTCCTGTGCCATCCTGTACCGGTAACAATATGTCAGTATGACTACATCAGTACTCATATCACAAAAATCCATCTGAACTTGAGATGCGTGGTTGCAAACCGAGGTGCCAGGCTGAAATCTGAGCCGGCAATCTGGCGATGCGGATTTGTCATCACCACAATCCCAGGCTCTGATTGAACCATAATGGTCCGGTCTTGCTCATCTTTAGCAATGGGGGACTCTACGGCAAATGTAAACCTTGGAAAATGACAGTGGGAATCTTAAGAACGGACCGTGCCCAGCGCACAAGGGCTGACAGGATGATATGTGACCATCGTCCCTCGCTGCACCAAATGACCTGAATGTTTGGCCGAGTTGCATAGCCCAAGCACTTGGCGTAGGCCACTTGTTCACTGGTGGAACATAAACAACCTTCCAGGGCAGGTCAGCCGATGATTCATCATAGCGCATTAGATTAAGATGACCTGGCAGCACCAAATCGACATAAAGCATCATAAAAACCACATCAGAACCTGTGATACATCATTGATCCTTATTGTCTATTCATTCTCGTGCCAAACCATGCGCCACACCAAACCCACCTGGTGCTTTGGATCTGTGACCAAGAAGGGAAGTAAGTGCTGCCCGATGGGAGTGGGAGCCATGAGTGGCTCTGAACCAAAGGACCGGAAGTTTGGCGAGGTTTCGTACAGCCTGAGTGAAAGGAATAAGATCCCAAGGGCAGGCAATTGCCAAGTTGAAGCCGCCCCCAGAAGATTGGCAGGGCGGCAAATTAGTTTGTCAGCCAGCCTTTGGTTGAAGAACTACCATAGAAATCCGTAGAACACTTGTGAGTTTTTTCTGTGAATGCCTGTGTCCAAAACAGTCCAAGCGCCCCGCAGACCCTCCTCGGGCAAAGTCAGGATGTAGTAACTCAGCGTCTTCAAAGGTTTTCTCTGGAGCAGTTGCGGAGCTATGCAAGCACTTGTGATCCCTATGACGCGTTGTTTAGCAAGGGGGTTATAGTGGGGTTGGCCCAATGGGTGAAGTTATCTATATATATATATATCTCTCTCTCTCTCTCTCTCTCGCTCTCTCTCCCTTGGGTGCGCGCCTTAGCCTGGTGCCAAGGTATTCAGCCACCTCTAAGACTAGGTGGGTGCATTCCTAGGGCCTAGGGTATTTAAGGCTGGGTTGAAAACCTTGGCCTAACATAATCGCAATTTTGAGGCTTAACGCTAACCTAAAGGTGAAAACCTGGGTCCCAACATTTCAACATAAAACACCTTACTTAGGCATATGATGCTTAAAACCTTCAGCCCAAGATTCACACAAGCCCATTTTTTTTAATAACTGACCACGCTCCCTCAACGGTCGATCCAAGCTCTTGACAGACAGCTATATAGGTGGACGATGCGACAGCGACACTGGTGGATCAGAAGACCGAGGTGTAGTTGAAAGTTTCCGAATGCGTTGACGAACAAGTGGCTCCACCAATGGGCATACAATCGATTGCCTGTGAATACCAATGAAAGACACAAAAACAAACTAAATTCAAGAAGATAACTTTCAATTGATTGTATGATCACTTTGATTTTTGGGAAATGACGCAATCTTGTTGGCGCTCTCTCTTTTTCATTGTTTATCCGGCTGCCCCGTGCCCAGGCACAAGGCAAGGGACAAGCAGTTGAAGAGAAGGCCCGAAGAGAGCCAAACAGATCCACATGTTCTTTGGGTCAATCCCTTCTAGATCCTCTAGGGTTAAATACCTGGTCCGCCTGGTCCCATGGCCCCAGATTTGTATGACATGCTTGTTGACCTGCGGATCCTGCGGGAGGTGGCAGGTTTAACCGGGCCAACCAAAGGAAGTTGTTCTTTATTATCAAAGGAAGTTGGGAGGCAATACTTCCGTGTTACGGACAAATAGAATTGTGAGACTTGACCTTGATGAAGGGTGGTGTGTGTGTGTCAATAGAATTGTGAGACTTGACATTGATGAAGGGTGGTGTGTGTCTTTTGCATCACATAACAAAACATCACAAAATCATAAGAGGCTATGACACAGGGTGGTGTGAGACTTGACATCACATAGCAATACACCACAAAAGAATAAGAGGCTATGACACAGGGTGGTGACGAAGGGAAGTGGTGACGAAGGGAAGTGGTGACTACAGGGTGCACCTGTTGTGAGACTTGACATCACATAACAATACATCACAAAAGAATAAGAGGCTATGACACAGGGTGGTGACGAAGGAAAGTGGTGACGAAGGGAAGTGGTGAAGAAGGGTGTGTGGTGACGAAGGGAAGTGGTGACGAAGGGAAGTGGTGAAGAAGGGAAGCGGTGACGAAGGGAAGTGGTGATGAAGGGAATGCTGCGAAACGCATTGTAGTGGCTGCATGAATGTTGCATGGGCTTTGTTTTGGGGAGGAAGCCGGAGAACGAAAACTTGCATTTTTCCGTGTAAAGTGGCTGCAGGCGGCGATGAAAGGTACCTCCCGTGTGCGGCGGGTGCGGCTGCGGTCGGTTTGTCTTTTTTTGTTTGCGGCACTGTAACGGTGGCTTCAAGCTGCTTTGGGTGTGCTTGTGCGTGCGTAGTTATGGGGTGTTTTGGAATCTGTGGTTGCAGTTCGCATTGGAATCGCTGCATGATTGTTGTCATCTGGTGTTGCCATGTGCGTAGATACGTGCAGGTTTGCGACGTGATGCTGCGAAACGCATTGTAATGGCTGCATGAAAGTTGCATGGGCTTTGTTTTGGGGAGGAAGCCGGAGCACAAAACCTGGTGTTTTTCCGTGTAAGGTGGCTGCAGGCGGCGATGAAAGGTACCTCCTGTGTGCGGTGGGGTGCGGCTGCGGTCGGTTTGCCTTTTTTTTGCGGCACTGTAACGGTGGCTTCAAGCTGCTTTGGGTATGCTTGTGGGTGCGTAGTTATGGGGTGTTTTGGAATCTGTGGTTGCAGATCGCAAGTGGAATGGCTACATGATTGTTGTCATCTGGTGTTGCCATGTGTGTAGATACATGCGGGTTAGCCACGTGATGCTGCAAAACGCAATGTAATGGCTGCATGAATGTTGCATGGGCTTTGTTTTGGGGAGGAAGCCGGAGCACAAAACCTTGTGTTTTTCCCCACATTGACGTGTGGGGTTTTTGTTTTTAGTGCTGTATCCGCTCCTTCTCCTCCCGCCTCCTCCCGCCTGTCCACACACACACACATCCCTCACTCACACACACATCACTTCCTCACACACACACACACATCCCACAAACACTCACTCACTCACTCACTCACTCACTCACTCACTCACTCACTCACTCACTCACTCACTCACTCACACACACACACATCCCTCACTCACACACACACACATCACTGACTCACACGCACATCCCACAAACACTCACTCCGGACAATGTGCGCTGCCAAGGGGTAAGATGTACGCCCCGGTGTCCCTCTGGCGTCCCTTGGTCTCCACCGCTCTGCCGGTGGCTTTTGCGTGGCAGGCGTGGGACAATGTGCACTGCCAAGGGGTCGGATGTACTTGAAATCCTGTTTTTTTTGTAAGGAGTTAACTAATTAGAATCACTTATGTTCATTTATCAACTAGTTACAACTTGTGTTAACAATTTACAACTAGGTCTTAACTATGTACAACTAGTGGTAATTGTTAACATAAATTAAGTTATATAAATTATTATTATTTGATGAAATTATGTAACTAACTTAACTCAAGTTAACTCTGTATAATCTTCCAGTTTTTTTAGAACTTGATTTGAATCATTCTCAATTACCAAGAATGTTTATTTGCTTCCATAATATTTGCATTCACCATCTATATATTTGCATACCATAAGAAAACTAGACGACGGTTGGCCCGAGAGTGAAAAACACGTTTTTCAAGCAGCTCTGAGTATGGTAGTCGTAAAAAATAGTCGGTGAATGGTTGGTGAATTCTATATGAGCTATGGAGGGATAAGTTGTGAAAAGTGAGATTGATTAAGAAGAGGATACATGTGACAACCCATGCATATGCACTGTGTTGCTTGTTATAAAGGGCATCATGTGACACTTGTCTTGCAACCACAGAGAGACATAGATAGAGAGAAAGGGAGGGAGGGAGGGAGGGAGGGAGGGAGAGAGAGAGGGAGAGAGAGAGAGAGAGAGAGAGAGAGAGAGAGAGAGAGAGAGAGAGGAGAGAGAGAGAGAGAGAGAGAGAGAGAGAGAGAGAGAGACGAGAGAGCAGGGTCTTCTGTTGTTAGTATTGAGACACTATATTGCAAGACAACATATTAAAGATGTATTATAGGCAGGCGAACAAGTATTATCAAGACAGTATATTACAAGTACAATTCTTAAGACACTAGTTTGCATCGTATCCTTCGTCTTCTTTTTCACGCACAGACCCTTTTACACACAGACGCTTTTTGCACAGAAGCTGTTACACACAGGAGCTTTTACATACACAGACTTTTACACAGACGCTTTTACACACAGACGCTTTTACACACAAACACTTTTACACACAGACACTAAACACTGTTACACACATAGGCTTTTACACACAGAGGCCTTTACACACAGACGCTTTTACACACAGAACTTTTTACACACAGACGCTTTTACACACAGACGCTGTTACACACAGAAGCTTTTACACACAGACTCCTTTACACACAGACGCTTTTACGCACAGGAGCTTTTACACACAGACGCTTTTACACATAGACGCTTTTACACACAGACCCTTTTACACACAGACCCTTTTACACACAAACACTTTTACACACATACGCTTTTCTTTTACACACACACACGCTTTCTTACACAGAGGCTTTTACACACGGACGCTTACACAGAGACTTTTACACACAGACGCTTTTAATTACACACAAACGCTTTTACACACAGACGCTTTTACACACGGACGCTTTTACACACACACACGCTTTTACACACAGACGCTTTTGCACACAGAAGCCTTTACACGCAGACGCTTACACAGACGCTTTTACATACAGACGCTTTTAGACACAGAAGTTTTTTACACACATACGCTTTTACACACAGACCCTTTTACACACAGAAGCTTTTACACACAGGCCCTTTTACACACAGACGCTTTTACACACAGACGCTTTTACAGGCAGATGCTTTTACACACACACACACGCTTTCACACACAGAGGCCTTTACATACAGAAGCTTTTGAAGAGTGTCGCTCACTGACATTTTATGGTCCTGTCCTGAACTCAAACTTTTCTGCTTTTGACATCAAGCACATGATGGCATCGAGCTCTGTTGCAAACGTTTGCAGACATTCTCTAGTGAAGTACTGTCACATGTGTGATTTACAGCATCATGGTACCTATCTTTTGTGAGCCATTTATGTGGGATTTTCCATTAAACAAATGAAATAACATGTGTCATACACAACATCATGGTACCGAGCTTTTTTGGGCCATTTATGTGGGATTTTCCATACTAAAATGAAATAACATGTGTCATACACGGCATCATGGTACCGAGCTTTTTTGATAGTTTCTGTGGTGTATTCCCAGAATAAAATGAGATATTGTGTGTCGTTTACTGCATTATGGTATTGGACCTTTTTTTGTGCAAACGCTCGCAGACATTTCACTAGTGTTATGACATCCCATCCAGGCACAGGCACAGGCATATACCAAAATGCATGTACCAAAATGCATGTACCAAAATGCATGTAACTATCTGGGTTTGGACAGGTACACACTGTGCAACATGACTTTAGGATGTTTGGTAGGGACGGGAGGTTAGATTTTATCAAACCGCCTTTGCACTGCTCAAGGAACCCCATTCTCCTAATCTTGGGCACCCCAGTCCCTAATTTGGGGATCCCTTATTTGTAACTAGGTATTATGTTACATCATAGGGAATGGGCTACCTTCAAAGTTCTTTGGCTAGGCTGCTTGACATACATATGCCGATGCGCTGGCAATTCCATTGAAACCAGACCGGTGACAGCAGGAGAGGGACCCAGGGGTGGACTGGGGAACAACCACAGTGTGCGGAGGGGCCCCCTTGCAACATGCATTCTGCAACATGCATTTATTGAAGGTTCAATCCCACCAGAAATGATATTTTGCCTGGGAAAATGCATGTTTTTTGAATGTAGCCTTGAAAATTTGAAAAAATGGATGAGACATGCAGCAACATGCAGCAACATGCAGCAACATGCATTTTTAGAGGCGGCTGAAACATGCAAAACACATGCATTTTCCCTGGGAAAATGCATGTTTCGCCAGATCTGGGGCTGCCAAGAAAATGCATGTGTCTTACCAGCTCCTGACCCACAAAAAAAGTGAACCATGAAACATGCAGAAAATATGCATTTACCCTTGGGAAAATGCATGTTTTCCTACCTAGGGATCCAGTCCAGAAAATGCATGCTTCCATGATTTTGGGATGAATCCACGTTCCTGTCCAATTCTTTGCGTTTTTGAAGCTAAAATCTGGCCCCAAAATGCATGTCAAAAATGCACGTTGCAAGACCTTTCTTGGACAATATCGAGTGTAGTGGAAAATCCATCCCCCTTCCACCCCATCCATCCTCAAGATGTTGGTTTGTGTGGTGGGCAACAGCACTTGTGGAGCACTTAGACTTAGAGTCACTAGAGTCATTAACACTAGAGATTGTATTATAAAATGCAGCCATTCCCAGTTGTAGTACACTGTAGCTAAACAACCAAACAACCAAACAACCAAAAACGAAGTTCCCAAGTGCAAGTGTCAAAGGGATATGCTGGTAAGTTCACATGTCTATGAAACATTGCAAATGCTGAGCAAACCAAAAAGATATCTGCAAAACCTGCAATGGAACATGCATTTTGAACTTGCAGAAAACATGCATTCTTATCCTTGTGTGGATATCTGGAGCTGTAGCCGACGGGATGTCATAACACTAGTGAAGTATAGTCACATGTGTGATTTACAGCATCTCGGTACCGATCTTTTTGGGGCCATTTATGTAGGATTTTCCATTTAAAAAATGAAATAACATGTGTCATGCACGGCATCATGGTACCGAGCTTTTTTTTGGGCCATAATGAAATAACATGCGTCATACACAGAGGCTTTTACACGCAGATGCTTTTACACACACACACACTTTCACACACAGATGCTCTTACACACTTACACACAGACGCTTTTACACACAGAGGCTTTTACACACAGACGCTTACACAGAGACTTTCACACACAGACGCTTTTACACACACAGACACACACTTTTCTTTTACACACACACACACTTTCACACACAGAGGCTTTTATACACAGACGCTTACACAGAGACTTTACACACAGACGCTTTTACACACACACGCTTTTCTTGTACACACACGCTTTCACACACAGAGGCTTTTACACACAGACGCTTACACAGAGACTTTTACACACAGACCCTTTTACACACAGACGCTTTTACACACAGACCCTTTTACACACAGACCCTTTTACACACAGACACTTTTTACACACAGACGCTTTTACACACAGACGCTTTTACACACAGAGGCTTTTACACACAGACGCTTACACAGAGACTATTACACACAAACGCTTTTACACACAGAAGTTTTTTACACACAGACCCTTTTACACACAGACCCTTTTACACACAGACGCTTTTACACATGGATGCTTTTACACACAGACGCTTTTACACACAGACGCTTTTACACACAGACGATTTTACACACAGACGCTTTTCCGCACAGAACCTTTTACACAGATACTCCTTTACACACTGACGCTTCTGCACACAGAAGCTTTTTGACCACAATGCGGGTACGCCACTTGAACCAAACATTTTGCATGCAGATAATGTTCACTAGCAAGCATGTTCACCGTCAATCTCTCTCATTTCCATGTTGCCCACCAAGAACAAAAGACGCAACACAAACAAAGTTCCAAAAATGTACATCGGGACTGCAATCATCACCCTCACTGCAACTAAAGCAACCGAGCCCCACACATTGCCAGCGCGGGTGCTATCAATCATCCATCCTCAGCCGATGTCCAACAGTTCTGTATTATCATGCTAAACACAAATCAATCCTTGCAGTCACAATCTCCAAAGAATCAATGCAAGACCTTATCCACAGAAAGGAAGTATTACTTTCAAGGCATCACTTGAGGCTCCGACCAAACGATTCCTTTGTAGAAAATGTAGTTGAATGCCGCTCGCACAGACTTGTGCGGTAAAACTCCATGCTTGATTTGGAAAAAACAAAAAACACAACCACCAAAGAATGAATGCAACACCATGTCCACAGAAACAGAACACAGACACTTTTACGCACAAACCATGTTGCACACAGAAGCTTTTACACACAGACGCTTTTACACAGACGCTTTTGCACACAGAAGCTTTTACACACAAGAGCTTTTACACACAGACGCTTTCACACACAGAAGCTTTTACACACAGACGCTTTCACACACAGAGATTTTTATACACAGACGCTTTCACACACAGAGGCTTTTACACACAGAAACTCCTGTACATACAGACGCTTTTACAAAGACACTTTTTCACACAGACGCTTTTACACACAGACGCTTTCACACACAGACGCTTTTACGCACAGACCCTTTTACACACAGAAGCTTTTACACACAAGAGCTTTATAGAGCTTTTACACACAGACGCTTTTACACACAAACGCTTTTACACACAGAGATTTTTACACACAGACGCTTTCACACACAGAGGCTTTTACACACAGAAACTCCTGTACACATAGACGCTTTTACACAGACACTTTTTCACACAAACGCTTTTACACACAGACGCTGAATGCAACACCAGAGAAAGAACACAAACACTTTTACGCACAAACCATGTTACACACAGAAGCTTTTACACACAGACGCTTTTACACACAGACGCTTTTGCACACAGACACTTTTACGCACGGACCCTTTTACACACAGAAGCTTTTACACACAAGAGCTGTTACACACAGACGCTTTTACACACAGACGCTTTTACACACAGACGCTTTCACACACAGAGATTTTTACACACAGACGCTTTCACACACAGAGGCTTTTACACACAGAAACTCCTGTACATACAGACGTTTTTACACAGACACTTTACACACAGACGCTTTCACACACAGACGCTCTTACGCACAGACCTTTTGACACACAGAAGCTTTTACACACAAGAGCTTTTACACACAGACGCTTTTACACACAGACGCTTTTTACAGACAGAGATTTTTACACACAGACGCTTTCACACACACAGAGGCTTTTACACACAGAAACACCTTTTACACACGGACGCTTTTACACACAGACGCTTACACAGAGACTTTTAGACCCTTTTGCACACAAACGCTTTTACACACAGACACTTTTACACACAGACTCCTCACAAAGACGTTTACACACAGAAACTTTCACACACAGAAACTCCTTTACACACAAATACTTTCACATATAAAAACCGGACCCGTGAAATCGCAATTTTTCCTCAGTTTTTGACGTCCAACGTCCATTTTGTGCGAAAGGGTTGCGATGGATACTTCAAAATCACAATTTTTCCTCAGTTTTTAACGTCCAACGTCCATTTCGTGCGAAAGGGTTGCAAAGTGACACCTTTTTTCGCAATTTTTCCTCAGTTTTTGACAATCAACGTCCATTTCGTGCGAAAAGGTCGCGATGGACAAAGTAAACTCGCAATTTTTCCTCAGTTTTTGACAATCAACGTCCATTTCGTGCGAAAAGGTCGCGATGGACAAAGTAAACTCGCAATTTTTCCTCAGTTTTTGACGTCCAACGTCCATTTCGTGCGAAAGGGTCGCAATGGACAAAGTAAACTCGCAATTTTTCCTCAGTTTTTGACGTCCAACGTCCATTTCGTGCGAAAGGGTTGCGTTTCGTGGCGCTCCGGCGGCACCGCCCCCGCCTTAAGAGAGAATAGAAAGAAGAGCGAGAGGAGATCTGCAGATGTGAAGGTGTGAAGATGTAGATCTGCAGATGTGAAGGTGTGAAGATCTAGATCTGCAGGTGTCAGGGTGTGAAGATGTAGATCTGCAAGTGTGAGGGTGTGAAGATGTAGATCAGCAGATGTGAGGGGTGTGAAGATGTAGATCTGCAGATGTGAAGGTGTTCTGCAGGTGTGAGGGTGTGAAGATGTAGATCTGCAGATGTGAGGGTGTGAAGATGTAGATCAGCAGGTGTGAGGGTGTGAAGATGTAGATCAGCAGATGTGAAAGTGTGAATATGTAGATCTGCAGATGTGAAGGTGTGAAGATCTAGATCTGCAGGTGTGAGGGTGTGAAGATGTAGATCTGCAGATGTGAGGGTGTGAAGATGTAGATCAGCAGATGTGAGGGTGTGAAGATGTAGATCAGCAGATGTGTAGATCAGCAGGTGTCAAGGTGTGAAGATGTAGTATGACGGCTGTTTTTTTACGAAGAACCCTTCGCAGGCGCTCTCGGGAAAAACGCCATTATATTTTTTTTCCATCGTGAATTGAGAATTTGTTTCCCCAGAAATATCTTTGTTTTGCAAATTGTCAAAAATGATTTCTCCTTTTGGATGAACATGTAAAAGCTTGTCAAAACAAAAATGTGTGTTTTGGGCGCAATCTCCATGACATGTGGCAACCCACAAAAGCCATGTTTTGGCCACATCTTTTGCCACATGTTTCTGTGGGCATGCATTGGCCCAATATTTTTTTCGATGAGGATTTGCCAACCCAAGGGAAGCAGCAAGTTGCAGCCAGCCATGGTGGACATCACCTTCCGCTGCCAAATCAAGTACCAAGAGGACAAACCAGTGACCATTGCTGCAGACCTGGTTGAAGAGCACCAAGGCCAAAACTTCTTGAAGTTCAGTGCCACCAACTACTCCATTTGCAAATTGGTATGTGGTGGCAAGCTGCCCAGGAACCCCAGTTTGTCCAAGAGCAAGGAATTGCAAGCTTTGACCCAAGCCAGGAATGAAAAGATCCAAGAATATTTTGCAGCACCACAAGGTCCCCAAGAAGGCCAAGAATTGTTTGGTGAAGAGAACCCAGGCAAGGGCACCAAGAAAAGAAAAGCCCATACCATGGAAGAACCTGACAACTTTGTGGTAACCATCCAGTTGGGCTCCACTGAGATTCCATGTTTGGCTGGTGGCCAAAGACCTTCCAAGTGGGATTTGTTTGTTGCCATGGAGCCAAAGCCATTGAGGCAAGTCATTGGCCATTTGAGAGCTGGCTGCCAAGCTGCATTGCACGAACCCACCAGAGGTTACAAAGGCACAAAGAAAGGCTGAAGCCACAAGTGACCATAGCAGGGATGGCAAAAAAATAGGCAAGTTGCAGCAAACAATTGCAAAAGCCACTGTTTGGCCTATATAATCACAATGCCTATAATTTCAAAAAGCCTTTACATGGCCATGGTCATTAGCAGGGATGGTCATCAAAACCCATGATGAAGAACCACTTTCAATCCACAGTTTCTATGTATATCACATATTTGGTTGATGCTTTTGAAGGCTGCTGCTGCTCTGGCCTAAAAGAACAGCATTCAGCCAAGTTGCACCATTAGCACGTGTCTTTGTAGAAACAGTTTTTTACAGGGATTGCCAAGCCTTTCCTGCAACCAGCCATGGTGGACAAAGTGGCTGCCCAAGTGAAAGCCATGATGGATGGCCCCTTGACCATCAACCAGAAAGTAAACCAGGTCGGGTTGGCCCAAAAAGTGGTCCTCAGACCATCACAGATTCTATGCCACCCTGACAACAGGGGTGGGACCATGGTATCCTACCATGATGCTTGGAGCAAGGGCATGGCCATGCTGGCTGTTGGAGTCCAGACCAGCCTTTTGCAGGGTTCCATGGCCATAGGAATGTCCAAAGATGAAGCCAAAAGAAAGGTCCAGACATCCAAGAATGAGCAATTGTTCCAGGAAGGCATTGGGCACCTTGCACCCCCCACTGGCCAGGAACTCCTTGGTTGTTACAAATGGCCCATATGAAAGCACCATGCTGAAGCTTTCACAAAGACAGCCCCACTGCATATACTGATTCCCAATGTTTTGGCAATACAGTTGTTGATTCAGTGGCCATTGCACTTCCTAGGTTATATGTCTTTGAGTGCCAGCCACACTGTGAGCTTCTTGAGAGCTCTGGAACACCATTGTGTTGGACCAGCTGGAACCCAACCTGATGTTCCCAAGAATGACCCATGTTGGAAGTGCATTACAGAGGGATGGAGCTGGGTGGTGCTGTCCAGTGAGATTGATTCAATGGTAGCAAATGGCCATGAACTCTTCCAATTCAATTGGAAGACCACAGACTGAGCTAGGGTTGGCCACCACCATGGCTACATTCTTCCAGAATGGCATGAACCTCCATGAAGCCATTGCAAAGGCCAAGCAAGGAGACATCAAATGTCAACAGAGCCTCCCAGCTGTTGCCCACAATGTCCAAAGATTTGCTGGTGGGCCAAACTTCCCATTGACTCATTTCTCGGGCAAATTTGGCAAGCAGTTTGGTGGCACCTTGCTATTGGGAGGTGACTTTTTCCATGCTTTGGCACACACTGATTTCAAAGTCAGTGGCCAAATCGTTCCCATGGTGAGATTGGGTATTTGGGCCACCATGCTGACCAACCCACAAAGATCTCAAGATGGGTTTGCCAAAGTGTTTAGCAAGGGTGACATTGAGAAACTTAAAGGCCATGGGTGCATTGAGAAGACCAAGGAAGCTGAGACCATGTTGGCCAAGCTTGGGAAACATACCTACAGATGGTGGCCACCAATAGCAAGATGGAGCTCCACTACACCAAGTGCTTTGGAAAGTTTACAGTGAGGCTTATGTTTTTCCTCACTCAGAAGCAAAAGATGCCCAAGGAAACCAAGTCAAGGGACTCCATGCATGACATTTTAGCAGCCTTCACCCAAGAGGTCCAGATCCCACCTACTCCATCTTCTACCGGCCCAGGGGAGCCAACCACAGCAGTGGCTTTGGAGGTGAAAGACATGCTGAAAGCCAGCCCCAAAGAGGTTGCCCAACTCCAAAACCACCACTTGAAGATTGAAGCATTGCACCTTGGGATTTCAGTTGGTAAGCTATTTTTTTAAGTTTTCTTTTTTTAGTCATATTGTTGCCTGGCTCAGGTATGTGAATTACAAAGAGCATGGCACCAAAGTTTACCAGCTCAAAAGCATTGGTGACCAGCATGCCACCTTTGAACACACGGGGCTCTTTGAACAGCCAGAACCCATTGAAGCGGCCCATGCAGATTTGAAGAAATGGAAAGCCACCAAGGCTTTGATGCCCAAGCTGTGCCCATCCCAGTATTGCAGCACTGCTGTGCCCATGGCACACCCAAGCATTGAGCAAGACTTCCAGAAGCACCAGGTAGCTTTGGCACTGCACCAAGCTGCCCAGACCCATGCTATGTCTGAGAAACAGGTTGCTTTCTCTTTGAATCCAGCAGGATTGTGGGCCAAAGCCAAAGTGACCAAGAAGGGTGCTTTGAAGTTAGTACCATTGGGTCACATCACCATTGAGAAACCCCACATGCTCACCATTGAAGCATTCTCCAAGAAGTGGCTGATCTCACCATGGAATGGAAGATGGTTCCATGTTTGACAAACCAGGGCATCCATTGCTGCCATTCTGGTGGGCCAAGAAATCCAATGACACCACTGTGTGCATTTGGAATGGCACCAAGTGGTAGTGAACAATTGCAAGATCCCGATCCTGACCAACACAGGACCAGTGGAAGCAAAGACTCGGTTGATCTTCCCAAAGGAGACAGAAGATGAGGAACCAGCAGGTGGAGCAGGAGAAGATCCAACACCAGCCAAGAAGAGAAAGAAGAACAAGACCGCCTGAATGCATCAGCCAAGAGCAGCAGAAAGCTCCACAAGTTTCACTTGTCTTCCAGTGACAGCAATTTCAGGCACATGAAAGCAAAGGCAACAAAGGCAAGCCTGCTGGATGATATTGTTTCTTTTCTCACACCCAGAATTTCATTCAGAGTTTTGCCATTGCAAGGCTAAGGCAAAGAACATGTTTATGTAAGGACCACATGTGGTTAACCAACAAAAGCCACATTGGCTTGTAGGATGCAACAAAGGCAACAATGGCTTACAGAATGAAACAAAAGCCAACCATGGCAGTTCACAGCCACCATATGTCCACACACTGGAGCTGAGCACATGTGGGCCAGGCAAACTACAATCCATGTATTTGTTTTGGTTCCACCTCAGCCACCAGCTCAACAGTTCAGTTACTGCCAAAGTTGACAGAGTCTGGTTGCCATGGGCCAGCCCATGAGTTTGCCATGTTGCCCTGCCAGAGATGGGAAGAGCCACCTGCAGGACCAAGGTGTCCAAACAGAGAGATCACCAAGGCATGTGGCATGGGTGAACCCCAACCCATGGGTGGAGAATCCCCAATGGACCCAACTCCAAAGGGTGGCCAAGTATGCCCTCCATTTGATGGAGCCACACAAGAGACCACTGGCATGGTACCACTGCAGGGGCTACCATGGCCAAGAGAGGTGCCAGAGGTTCATCATGGCCATGGATGTGGAGCATGAGAGCAGGAATTGTCCAACATGTGGGCATCCATGGAGGTTCACCATCATGGATAGCCAGCCATGTGTGGCACCTTTGGGAGATATGCCATCAGAGTCGAACCAGGACAGAAGATCATGCCAGATTGAATTGCCAGAAAAATGATTTGTTTTCCTTCGTGCATCCCAATACATCTCTGTCAAAATACATATACCTTTTTGTCAACCCACATAGGTCCATTTGATATGAACTTTGTTCCCCACAACTTTGTGTGGGGTTCTTGTTTTTGATTCTGTATCCCGAGCCTCCTCCTCCTCCTCCTCCTCCTCCGTCCGCTCGCCTCCGCCTACCACAACTTTGTCACATACATAACTTCCCACACATCACACACACACACCTTCGTCACATACCATCTTACACATTAGTCACACATACAATAACTTCACACACACAAACTTAACACACAACTTTGTCACATACCATCTTCACACACACACACAAACTTGGCAACAATGACTTCGCCTACCACAACTTTGTCACATACCATCTGTCACATACATAAACTTAACACGCAACTTTGTCACATACCATCTGTCACATACATAACTTCACACACACACACACCTTCGTCACATACCATCTTACACATTGTCATACATACAATAACATACAATAAGTTCACACACACACAAACTTAACACACAACTTTGTCACATACCATCTTCACACACACACACATTGCGTGGCAGGCGTGGCACTTGGAGACATTCACCTTTGGTTTGCGTGGCAGGCGTGGCACTGCGTGGCGCGCTTGGTCGCCGTTGGTCGCCGGTGACGCCGCGGCACTTTGCGTGGCAGGCGTGGCACTTGCTGACATCCACCTTCTTTTTGCGTGGCAGGCGTGGCACTTGGAGACATCTACCTTCGTTTCACGTGGCAGGCATGGCGCAATCTCACATCCACCTTCGTTTCACGCGGCAGGCGTGGCACTTATGGCACTGCGTGGCGCGCTTGGTGGCCGCTGGTCGCCGGTGACGCCGCGGCACTTTGCGTGGCAGGCGTGGCACTTGGAGACATCTACCTTGGTTTTGCGTGGCAGGCGTGGCACTTGGAGACATTCACCTTTGGTTTGCGTGGCAGGCGTGGCACTTATGGCACTGCGTGGCGCGCTTGGTCGCCGTTGGTCGCCGGTGGCGCCGCGGCACTTTGCGTGGCAGGCGTGGCACTTGCTGACATCCATCTTCGTTTTGCGTGGCAGCATCCACCTTGGTTTTGCGTGGCAGGCGTGGCACTTATGGCACTGCGTGGCCGCGGCACTTTGCGTGGCAGGCGTGGCACTTGCTGACATCCACCTTCGTTTTGCGTGGCAGGCGTGGCACTTGGAGACATCTACCTTCGTTTCACGTGGCAGGCGTGGCACAATCTCACATCCACCTTCGTTTTGCGTGGCAGGCGTGGCACTTATGGCACTGCGTGGCGCGCTTGGTCGCCGCTGGTCGCCGGTGACGCCGCGGCACTTTGCGTGGCAGGCGTGGCACTTGGAGACATTCACCTTTGGTTTGCGTGGCAGGCGTAGCACAAGGAGACATCCACCTTGGTTTTGCGTGGCAGGCGTGGCACTCATAATCACTAATATGGCACTGCGTGGCATGCTTGGTCGCCGTTGGTCGCCGGTGACGCCGCGGCACTTTGCGTGGCAGGCGTGGCACTTGCTGACATCCACCTTCGTTTTGCGTGGCAGGCGTGGCACTTGGAGACATCTACCTTCGTTTCACGTGGCAGGCATGGCGCAATCTCACATCCACCTTCGTTTCACGCGGCAGGCGTGGCACTTATGGCACTGCGTGGCGCGCTTGGTCGCCGCTGGTCGCCGGTGACGCCGCGGCACTTTGCGTGGCAGGCGTGGCTCTTGGAGACATTCACCTTTGGTTTGCGTGGCAGGCGTGGCACAAGGAGACATCCACCTTGGTTTTGCGTGGCAGGCGTGACCGTGGCACTCATAATCACTAATATGGCACTGCGTGGCGTGCTTGGTCGCCGTTGGTCGCCGGTGACGCCGCGGCACTTTGCGCGGCAGGCGTGGCACTTGCTGACATCCACCTTCGTTTTGCGTGGCAGGCGTGGCACTTGGAGACATCTACCTTCGTTTCACGTGGCAGGCATGGTGCAATCTCACATCCACCTTCGTTTCACGCGGCAGGCGTGGCACTTATGGCACTGCGTGGCGCGCTTGGTCGCCGCTGGTCGCCGGTGACGCCGCGGCACTTTGCGTGGCAGGTGTGGCACTTGGAGACATCCACCTTCGTTTTGCGTTGCAGGCGTCGCACAAGGAGACATCCACCTTCGTTTTGCGTGGCAGGCGTGGCACTTATGGCACTGCGTGGCGCGCTTGGTCGCCGTTGGTCGCCGGTGACGCCGCGGCACCACATTGTCACCCACCATCTTTGTCACACCATCTTTCACATACAGCTTTGTGACTTACCATCTTTCACACACGGCTTTGTCACACACCATCTTTGACACACCCTCTTTCACACACCATCTTTGTCACACACACACACACACCATCTTTCACACCATCTTTCACACACCATCTTTCACACCACTTTGTCACACACCATCTTTCACACACCACTTTTGTCCCACACCACTTTGTCACACACCATCCTTCACACACCACTTTGTCACACACCATCTTTCACCACACCATCTTTCACACACAACTTTGTCGCACACCATTTTTCACCACACCATCTTTCACCCTACTTTGCCGCACACCATTGTCCGCCACACCATCTTTCACACACAACTTTGCCACGCACCATCTTTCACACACAGCTTTGTCACCCACCATCTTTGATACACCACCTGTCACACACACAACTTTGTCACACACATCTTTGTCACACACGCCATCTGTCTTTGTCACACACCATCTTTCACATACAACTTTGTCACACACAACTTTGTTTTACTTCTAGGTCCTCCACCACCTCCTTTCTCTTTCCTTATTGGCAGAAGTTGTCTTGTGGGGTTATCCGGTCCTTTAATTTGTTTGTTTTCCATCCATGCTGCATCGTGGCAGGACAGCCATCAGGAGCAGCACCACTGAGGAAGCAGGGGCCCACATGTGGCCCATTTGCCCAAAACACAGCCATGTGGGTGCTACTTTCCATGACTGGAATGCAAAAAGAAAGCTTTCAGTGAGCAGCTGCAGCAGCAAAAGCCATTTTGGCCAACCCACCACCAAATGCCACAGTGGCATACATACTTGACAAAAGCCATTTTATGGCCAACTTGTTCAAAAGCCATTTTGTCCCGCCATGTCCTTGTACCAATTTGAAACCATGTTGTGTTGCAGCCATATATACCCAAGGTGACCAAGTGTGCCCCAGTGCCTCGCAGCCCACTGTGCCCAGCCATGGCCAACTCCAAGATGGCAGCCATGAAGGTCATGAAGGCCATGAAGGCCCTTCTGATGACCAGACACTTTGACCGCAGTGGAAGGGCAGATCAAGTTGCTTCGCATCTTGGTCCCAAGTCTGGTATGTTTCTTGGAACAGTATTGAGGATCACGAGCAAGTTGTGCAACCTTGTTTGTAAGATTGGCAAATTAGGATTGATCCTTGAGTTAGCATTTTGGACTTTGCTTGCACCACTGTCCTTTGCTTGCAGTATCGTTTCCCTGGCAGTGAGCTGTCTTTGCAATATGGAATGCAGTGATGTTGGCAAGATTGAAGGCTGGCTTAGATTCATGTTTGGTTCCAAGAAAGTTTCTCAGCAGTCTCTTCGTATGTGTCATGCTCTTCGATCTTTGGTCTTCTCTCCATTGCTCCTGTCCTCAGCTTTTGCGTCTTGTATGTTTGCCTGGTCGTGTTTCCACACGTCTGTTTCGCTGTGGTCTGACCCATTGGATTCACGGACGTGTGCATCATCCAGTCATTATTTCACTGCTTCTCCTGTTGCTGATCTTCAGGGTGGGGCTGGGAAATTACGAGATTGGTTCCAAGAATTGGCTCGACAGTATCTTGTCTGGTTTGGCTGCCCGACATCTTAAACCACCAGCGCGACAGGTTAAGATGCTGGTTCAAAATGAAGCCACGTTGACTCGATTGAAGAAAGCTACTGAGCTCAAACAGCAACTTGATATCATTTGTGGTGCGGCGTACAGAGCGCAATTGGGTTGGCAAAAGATTTCCAGTGACTCTATATACCGGTTCCTCTACCTCGGGTGCCCAGTCTTCCAACAACACCCCTGTTGGTCCGCCCCCTGAACCCAAAGTTCAAAGTTGGAGGCTTCGGCCTCGGGATTGGCAGTCTGCCATGCCTGCATCTGCAGCTGAGCCTATCCCGGGTGACAGACAGGATGTGTTTCGTACAAATGTTGAAGGGGATCCTTTGCTTCAGGTCTGGTCTCGTGTGTGTGTGGAACATATTTTGTTGATCAGTCTGAAGCAGTACGTATCATAAGGTCTATCCCTGCCCATATGCCACCTGCTGGCCTTTTCACCTTGGTCGCAGTTGAACCCACGTGTCGGTCGGTCCCTGTCGCTGTTGAAACGGTGGTTGTGTTCCCTGATGGGTCACCTCATTTGAAGAAAGTGTATTTGTCGCACCTTGGCACTGACACTTTGTCCCCGGTTAGTTGGAAGTCTGTTTCGTTGGCAAGTGTTGAAAATGTTGACCTTCTTCTTGAATGGTGGAAAGATTTGTCCGTCGGTCGTGACCTTGGGAAATTCCATGAGTTCCATCGCGCTGCCGAAGAACTTGCAAATCCCAAGCCTAAAGGTTCCGGAAAGGCAAAAGGTAAACAGAAAGGGTCTGGCTCGGGTAAGATGTCAGACAGTTTGGCTGCCAGAATTTCTCAACATATCAATATCACGTCCATGCTCCCGGATTCAGTGGGGAAAATGTTTGACTCTTTGAAGACTTCCAACCACAATGTGAAGTCAGACATCATTCGAGTTTCAATACGGCTTCCCAAATCTGACGCTGTTACATGGCTTGTGAAAGGGGGTTCGCATGATGCCTTGCTTGTTAGAGATCTCACTGACTTTCCTGAAGCCCACGATCTTCGCAAAGTATGGGACAATGAGGGTTGCCCGGAGCCAGCAGATCCTGGAGAGTACAGTGCAGAGAGGAAACGCGTCCACGCAAAAGGGCACAAATCAGAAAGCAACTGACGCAAAGAGGGATCATGGACATCAGCACTTGCAACACTGGAATGCTTGACCATGTGGACAAGACAACGGACGGCAGCAGCAACAAAGCAAGTGTTGCCATGAGTGGGGAGACAATCCGGCTTTGTGTGAGGAGGATGGAGCACCGACTTGGACGGCAAAGCAGGGAACTCCACATCATCAGCACCCAACAGTTCAAACCGATTGTTTGACAACAACCCTCCTCCCTTCGTATCCTCATTAGGCTTGGCTGTTTTCCGTTTGGGATTGGTATCCTCCAAATGCCTGAGATCAGAATTCGAAACACCGCCAGTACCAGAAGAAGAACGAGAAACCTGAGGAACGGGCTGCAGCAACAAGGTGGTTTGGATCTCCTTAATGACAAACACGATATCAGGCGGAGCACTCGGAGCAGCAATGACAAGCTTGGACCCATGAACTGACACCAGGTACGGTTTGAAGTTGTCGGAGGTCAGGGTTTTGACCAAAGCTTCAGCATCGACACCCTTGGGAATACGGTATTTGCTGTGGCCTTCTGGGACATATACAAAACGCAGTTGCAAAATTGACATGACTTCACGCTCATGACTCTTATCAACCCTGACACCCCAACGGTAAGGTGTTCGAACAACTGACCAACCACTCTTGAAATCGGCAAGGTAGAGACTCGAGACTCAAATTTTGACGGATGCTTATTGTGCATTTTTGGACTTCGAACTCTGAACTTGAGTTGAGCTGCGTCTGCCGACCTGCCGACTCCTCGGAAATTGCTGCCATTCCTGCGAACTGGTCTTTGGTCTTGTTCCGCCGTCGCTTGCAAGTCCGTGCGCCTGCTGTGTCTGCTGAAGCACCCCATGAAAAGTTGGTTGTGGCGCAGGAACAATGCGAGGCTGATCTCGCTACCTGTCAGGAAGCCCCAGCTGCTCCTCAGTCTATGCCAGACTTGCCCGCGTCTGTTCCTGATCCTGCGTCTGACGGTGTGGCTTCCCTTCCTCCTGTCCCTCACGATTTGGGCGTGTCATGCCTTGGCTGTGCTGCTTTGGAGCTTGATTGGAGTCGCTTGAGAAGCGCTTGTCTGAGCTAAATGCCGAAGTTGCTCGTTTGCAGGCTTTGTGTGCCACTCCTCCTGTTCCTTCTGCGCTTTCCCTTCGCACTTCTGTAATCGGTTCAGCTCCTGCTGCTGCTCCTCTTTCTGGCTCTCAGGCTGCTGTCTCTGTTGACGGGTCATTGCCGGTCAGCGTGCCGCCCCCTGCTGTTCGTGAGCCTGCCCCGGCTGATACTTTGCCTTCTCGGAAGAGCCACAACTCTCCTGCGGAAGTCGAGCAAAAACACCAAAGCTTAGGCCAAAATACGGCGAATTTCGCTAGCTAGATCATCCAATCCAGCTGTGATTGCTGAACTTGCGCGTCTGGGTGCTGCTACTGCTGGAGCTGCTGATAAAGTTTGGTTGTTGGAACGCTTGCATGCTGATGCGCTCCTCCTTCCCCTTGCCTACCTTGTCAGGCATGGTTGCTCTTGGGATCTCTTGGGCGAAGCCTTTCGTTACAACAAGCGGGAATTCAAACCCGATTGCAGACAGAGGCTATCCACGATCCTGGTGTTTCTTGGGCTTTGGTTCGCATGTTGCAACGTGGTCGATAAAATCGCTTTGTTGCCCTGCATGCTTCTGATCAATGGAAAAGTTTTGGTGACAGTGTGAAAGTGTGTTCTGTCCCGGACTGGTGGAGCCCCCCTTGGACTGCCCCCCATAAGCAACACCAATCCGATGCCAATCGGGGTCGTCGGCCTTTACACCACAAGGAATGGGATCAACGTCGGCGGACCCGCAGTCCTTTTCCCACGCGTGTGTCTGGTGCTCAGATTGCTGTCACTCGTGATCCCAGTCGACCTCGGCAGTCTCATGTCAAGCCTGCTGTCGTTCATCTGGATAACGTGGTCGTATCTTGGAACATAGCATACGAGCACCATTTGGTGGAGCCCTACTCAGGCTCCATGTTGACTTTGGACTTTCGCAAAGTTTGCAATCGCGGTGCAACATGGTCAGGTAATCCTTTGGAGGACAAACCAGCAGCACAGCGAGTGGCACGAATCGCATCACTTCGATTGGTAGCATGTGAGCCATATTGAGCCATAGCAAAGAGTCTTGGCAAACCGAGCAACGCTACTTTTCACAGAACTCCGTTTACACCTCTTACACACATAGTTTCCTTTGGAATCGGGCTTGGCAGGAATGTCATGCACAAAACTTGCCTCACACTTCGATGGTCCAGGACACGCAAAAGAAAGTTTGCCATTCATTTGCTTCACATTGGCTGCAGTCTCACCACACTTTCTACATTTGAAAAGGCCTTTGCGTTGGGAACCGAAATCATGAGCTCGGTCACCAAAACACTCCACACGCCGAAAACGACCACTATTGGAAATGCTGCAGCTAGCCGGACATTTCCTGCAGAGAAAACAATTATCACCTTTATAAACATCATGAACATCATGTGAGATATTGTCAAGTGATTTTGGCTTTTTGGCTGGCTTTTTGCTCACCACTGAAGAAGGATTCAATTTGCCCGGACAAGCGTGACTGAGCTTCTCATTCACCTGCTTTTGATTGTTTGCTACTTCTCCACACTTGCTGCACGTGAAAGCTCCCGCCTTGAACTCAAAGTTATGACAAAGGTCACCTAAGCACCGTGTCTGTTTGAAACGCGTACTGTTGGAGGCAGTAGAAGTGCACGGGCACTTTCGACATGTCCAGCGGTTTCCAACCCTAGTAGCATCATGGGTGTCATTGTCTGAAGTCTTTGTGTCTTTCACAGGTTTTGAATCCTCACACTTGTTCTTGGGTGGAACGGGTTCCCCAGCAGCCTCAGATGTGGCTACATCAGAAGCAACAGGTGTGTTCCACTTGAGCGGATGTACCTTTTTGTATGCCAACTCAACCGGATTTGCCGCACCAGTCTGACAAGCAGTGATATCTGCTGAGGAAACATTGATCTCAACCGCGATCCTGTCATGCAAACACGCACGCACGAACGGCTTCTGAAGTCTCTGCATCTGGTCATCACAGGACGACGATCCAAGCCACGGTATCTGTGTTTTCCCGGCAAACCAGGAATACAGACATTTCGAGTTTCTCGGCCCACAACCACGGGTGCACCGATCAGTCAGGAGCCTCAAGCAGGGGAACAGCTGCCTCACCATATGTACGCAAGTGTCTATAGCACGACTTCGACCAGGGTTGCGAGGAAGCGCCTTGCCAGTAACAATCTCAAAATTCACCACCAACTCTGCCCACGAAACGCCGTCAGAGGATGTCAGAGGTCGGCTGCTTGGGCCATGTCAAGGCCTTCAGGAAGCTAAGCAAATCCACACAGAACTGCTCAGGCCAAGGAAAAGTGGTAGATGACAGTTTGGGTGGTTCCAACGGAAGCTTCAAAAGCACGGGTTCCACAGGCAAAGCAGAGGATTGACTCTCCTCTTGTGGTTTGTCATCTGAATTCGGCCAACCCAAATCCCATGAGCGACGCGCCACATCAAGCAGGTAAGCTTGCACTAAATGAGCCAGTTGAATGTGATTGTAACCTGGGACCTCGAAATTCAAGGGCACAAGACCACACAACTCCAAACAAGCCGGCCAGGGGCCAGTGTCGGCACGCAAAGAAACAATGGCGACCATGCCTGCTTTGTATGTCCTGTAAGTGAGGGCACAACCAAGAGAAATGCTCCGTGTCTTGGTGGTCATGACCACAAGGACACGCCGAGGTCTGGAGTCGTCCAGCATGATACAAGCGCGAAGCAGTCCACACAGCGTCCGTCAAGATAGAGCGAAGGAGACGACAATCATGAGTCGACAGGAAGTTCTGCTCAGACAAGTGAACAGAGGCCGAGCGATCAACACCACATTGGGCACCTTCAAAATGCTTGTGAAGACCAAGTGCCTGCTGCCAACCATGCACACGACAAGCTTCACGAACATGATGTGCAAACAAGTCAGAGTCTGTACCAAGAAGGTCAAGGTCAATATCCTGATGAGTTCGAAGAGTCCAAGCAGATACCCAGGACCACTTGATACGACGAACCACATTGCGCAGCAAGGTGACGGGGCCACGAGGACGACGAGGGTCACGACCAGAGGCTTTCAACCACCAAGGTTCCCAAATAGCACGCACTGCCGGATCTTGAGACAGGCAACGGCAACGTTTCAAGGTTGTAAGACATTGATACACCTGGGCGTGGAAAGGGTCGGTCAAGTGCGACTGAATGAAGAGCAACAGCACTGCATGCGACGAACGAAACCGTCTGCGATGATTCCAGATGGCCATGACTACAGCACTGCGGACACGAGCACGCACTTTCACCAATGAAACAAGTTTCAAGACCATAGTTGGCCAGACTGGACGCAGCTCCAGTAACCAACTGCACTTTATCTTCAAGCCGTAACGGAGCACACTGCACACGTTTGGCAGTCTCGCGGGCTTTTGCAAAACGGGCTTGCAAGAAAGTTGAACGAGCAGGACCACAGAACAGGGTTTGGCAGCCAAGGTCTTTTGCATGCCACTTTTGCACTAAAGGTTTACCAAGCATCTTCAAACCACGAAGCGCTTTGCGACCTTTGCGAGAGGTGGACCACACATGACATTTGCCAACATTTGGTTTTTGGCCACTCAGGGTTGTGAAACTATTCAGTAACCGAGATAGCCTTCTGCAGCTGAGCGACCGCAATGGACGGGTCGGATCGCTCAACTTCGACCATGTTGCATCATCGGCAAAGCTACGGACATTAAAGACATCAGATTCAGATTCCACAGCACGGGACCAGATGGACATGATGAGGTTCATGCCAAAACAAGCTAACGCATGGCCTTGGGGAAGACCACGAGTGACATGGAAAGAACGACCCAAGCCGTAAGCGGACTTCAAGTGTTTGCGAGCACCACGAATTGCCGAAAGCCAAGATTGCAAAAGTTGACCGGAAGACCAGAAGCAATCAAACACTTGTAGAGGATCTCATGCGGAATGCGATCATATGCTTTGGCCAGGTCCAAGGAGAACCCAACACGATGGGCCTGTGATAGCCAGGCATGCTCAGCAGCAGCTGCAGAACACCAAGCAGGGTCAACACTACGCTTGCCACGACGATAGCCAAATTGCGTCGGATGCGCCCAAGACTCCTGCCAAGAGCAAAGTTGGGTTGCCCTGACAGAAGCCCACATGCGATAGACGACCGAATTGACAGAGATCGGACGCTGGTCAAACTCATCCCTTGGCACAAGGGTCACAATTTGTAGTAGGAGATCTTCCGGCCAGTCACCATCGGAGGCTTCAAGCGCGCACAGGAGCTCAGCTAGTTTGTCAAAAAGCAAAGGAGGCCACGTTTTGATTTCGGAGATAGCCCAGCCATCAGCCCCACTAGAACAATGGTCAGACATGCGAAGCACAGCATCACGCAGCTGTACTCCCGTCAAGGGCGGCAAGGTAACAGGGGCAGCGACTGCGTAACGACCAAAGCCATTCCAAAAGGCATCAAATTCAGGCGAGGACTCTTGGTCCGGGTCAGGACAGAAAATAGGCTGCCACTTTTGCCAAAGCACGTTCTCAATAACCGAAGGGTCCATCGAGAGGTTGTTTTTGTCGGAGTCCAACACAGAAGCCACAGGTGGTTGCCAAGCGTCACGCACCCAAGTGTAAACAAAACGCTTTTGCCGAGGATCGCGCCACCTGCTCTCAGTCCTGCAGTTCGCGCTGCTCCCTGCGGCCTTGCTGCCAAAAAGCGTCGTGGTAAGCGTGGCAAACAAGCGGGCGATCTCAAGGGTGGATTTTCTGCCAAAGCCTCCAAAGCTTCTTCTGTGCGAGTGTTGGCCATGAACGTCACTTCTTTGTTTTCCCGTTTGGCTGCTGTTTGTGCGATGTCTTTTGGTGTGGCTCTGGTTTCCGGAACTTCTTTAACCACAAGGGGCCAACAGATATTGACCGAGAAATTGCAAGAAGCTGGGCACTGTGTTGTCTGGGGTTCAGCGGGGGATGGTCCCCGTGTCTCCTCCTCTCGTGGAGTTGCGCTGCTTGCTGGTCGTGGGGTGCAACTTTCGGCTGTTGATTTGCCCGAGGCTCTGCATGACCATTGGCGGGATGGTCGGATCGTTGCTGGGCAAGTTCGCTTGCAATCTGAAACCCTAACGTGTCTATCTTGCTATGCTCATGCGCAAGATTCTGATGCCCGTGAGGACCTGCTGACCCGTGTTGTTAATTGGACTCTGTCTCTCTGCGGTCATGTTGTGCTTGGGGGTGATTTTCACACGGCATTGCACGATTCCCCTGCCTTGATGCATCTTGTCGACCATGGGTTCTACTCGGTCAATACTTCCAATGCTGCGACTTGTTGTACTGCCAACTCGTCTACTGGTACTGTTATTGACCACGTTGTTGTTTCTCCGTCTCTGTGCCCTGCGTTGCTGTCGTCTGAAGTTTTGTCCGAGGCCCCGTTCCCTACCCATAAGCCTGTTGCCGCTGATTTGGCCATTGATGCTCTCCGTGACACTTGGCAAGTTTTAAGGTTACCACGTCCTTTCCCTGTGGGTTCGTTGGTCGCTGTTGATGGTGAACCGCTTCAGATGCACTCACGGCTCTCTGGGGTTCAAGCCATTCTTGCTGCTGGTGACCCTGAGCGTGCGTATGAGATTTGGACTGCTCTTGCTGAACTTGCCCGGCTTTGTCGGCGGGGGGGTTTGGCATCTCACCTTTTCACTTTGGTCGCGCTGTCGTTCCGGCACTTGTCACTCGTACTTTCAAGGGTCAGTGTGTTCGTGGTGATCTCGATTTCCAAAGATTGGAAAAAGCACGTTCCGGGTTGGCTGAACTGTGTGCCCAATGGGAGGCAAGCATTCGGGCTGGCACTCAACAATACTCAACAGAAAACTTGGTTCCACGCTTGTCGTCGGCTTGCTCTGGTGGATGATGTTTGGCTGCGTCTTCCTGAGGAAGCCCCCTCCTTGTGTGAGGTCCAAAATCTGTTGGGTTCTGTGCGGGCATACATCGATTCTCGAAACCAGAGGGTTCGATATCATGATTTGCAAACTTGGCGACATCGCATGTTGGCATCTCAAGCGGATCGCCTTCCGTTGGGCCCAGGCCAAGTATGTCCCTTGGCAGTCTGTTGATGACACCCCTGCTTGTTTTGACAAGGTTGAATCTGTGTGGCGTCCCATCTTGCGTCAGCACGACATTCCCCCTGTTGCCAGTCGTGCAGCTGCTACCTGTGCCGTCCCTGCTTCTCCTTTGGTGTCTAGACTCTCTCAAGTGAACCTCCTTGACATTACTGGTTCCCAACTCCGTGTCGCAGTCCAGAGAATTTCTGCTCACTCTGCTTGTGGCGCAGATGGATGGCGTAGGTCAGAACTGTTGGCTCTTCCCGCTCCTTTCTGGGATATGCTTGCTTCCATTTTGTGTGGAATGGCCACTGCTGGTGTTTGGCACCCTTGCCTCACAACCGTGGTGACCAGCCTCATCCCCAAGAAGGCGGACACCAACTTCTTGACCGATTCTGGTGGCCTCCGTCCCATCTCAGTTGTCTCCCTTGTTCACAGTGCTTGGTCAGGTGTTTTGGCTAAAAGGCTACATGCCCTTTTGGAATGCTCCTTGTCTCCGAGTTCCCATGGATTTCGGTGTGGTGAGTCGGCTCAAACTGCCATTGGCATGTACTTACTTTAAATGTCGTAACTCCAGTCTTGCGGGTCAAGGTCTCCACATTCTCACCTATGATATGCGTAAGTGCTTTGGTTCGCTCCCCTGGGATGAAGTGCATAGGAGTCTTCTTGCCTGTGGCGTCCACGGTCCTACTGCCCATGCTTTGCGAAATCATTGGTGTCACATCAGGCGGCTTTGGAAATTGCAGGGTCGGTTTTGTGAGGCGTCCTTCTCTTCTACTAATGGTCTTTTACAAGGAGATCCTTCTGCGCCTGCTTGTCTTGTTGCTTTCCTTTGCGAACCTATCCGTCGTATTCAGCTATTGTGGCCTGCTGTGTCGATTTCTCAGTATGCTGACGATGTCTTGTTCCCTTCATGTGACGCTGCCCAGCGTCGACAGGCACATGATTATTTCACGCATTGGTTGCATGGGCACAAAGTGGAGTTAAATGCTCACAAATGCTTTTGGGCCAGTACGGCTGCTGATCCTGCTGTTCCTGACTTTTGGGTTGGCAATGTCCTTCTTAAGCGTACGGATGTGCTGGAGACTCTTGGTGGTCGTTTGCGGTTGAGTGCTGTGTCGGGCTCTGCTCCTTTCTCTGCCGGTTGTGTCGGGGACTCTGGTCAATGGAACCAGGTTGTTGGGAAGTTCATGGACGTTGCCAAGCGGTTGGGGCATCTCAGTGTGGGTTATGATCTCCGCAGTGCGGATCTTGGCGCCTTAATGTCCATGCTCTGTTTTTCGGCTGTTCTCTGGGACCCCTGTCAGGTTTCAGATGCACGTCGACAGCGAGCCCTTGTCAACATGTTAGCTGGTGGCAAACAGAATACGAGGCGATGCTTGGGTTTGCTTAGTCCCGTACGACGGGCATCCATTCCTGAAGCGTTTGTTCATGAGCAAGTCAGTGTTCTCTGCAACTTGTTGAACACCAATTTGGAATTTCAGAATGAAGTCCGTCGCCATTTTGTTTTGTGTTCCCATATGCAACATCCCCCTGCTGACTCTTTCTTTGCTTGTTTCCAGGCTGCTTTAAGAGGCTATGGTTGGAGATGGTCAAACTGGTCACAACTCACTGCCCGAAATGGGGAAGTATTTGAACTTCGTGGTCAGTTGCTTGAAACTCGTCGCTGCGCTGTCCGTTCTGCTCTCCTCTGCGTTCAACATGCCCAACAGCTAAGTGACTGCATTGCTCACAAGTCCCGTACAAGGAGCACCCCCTACTTATAACTTGACTTACAACCAGGGTTAACATATGTTATAACAAGGGTTATCTCATGTTATAAATTCCATAACTTATGTTAAACTTATATCTTAGTTATGGACTTATAAGATAACTTGTATCTTTTAAGTGGAAAGATACTAAAAAGATACAAAAAAGTTAGCAAAGTTAACTTTTTTATTTTCAACTTTTGAAAGGTAGCTCGGTTTGTCATTTTTGCTTCATTTTGGGATCTTTTGCTGCGTTTGGTTCAAATGTAGCGTTTGTTCATGTTTGTTCTCAGTTTTGGCGGGCTCTTCGGGTTTTTGGGGTCTTTTTGCCATGCAAGGGGCGGGTCTGCTTCAAGCTGCTTCTGAGCAGCCTCGGGCTCAAATGCAACAGTGGGCACGCTTTCCTCTGTGTTTTCACATGTGTCCTCGTGTTTTTGTTGATTGATATGCTATGTCGGGGATGTATTTTTAATGTATTTTATTTTTTGTATTTTTTCACACATGATAACATCTCAAAAAAAACCGCGTATGTATGTTGCTTTCAAAGCAAAAGTAAGAAAACCCAAAAACTCGTATGTATATTCCTTTAGAGTTAAGGAAACGCGTTTGTATATTGTACTTTGAAAGCCCCGGAAGCAAATGTACCAGTGTATTTTTCCACAAAACACTGAAGACTATAGAAAAATGAACAAGATTCTCCGCAACTTTTGCACTCTCAAGACAGAGTTTTGGGTGCGCAGTCAAACGGCTCGCTGCTGTAACTTTTGCCCTCCTTGTTTTGAATCATATATATATATAGCTACTCCGGCTGAAGATATGGCTACTCCTGCTGAAGATACTCTTGCGAGAGAGATCGAAGCTGACCGTTGCCGTGCTGGCCAAGCGGAAAAAAGATGTGAAATCGCTGCAATTTGACAACTCCACGAAAAAAAACAAAAAAAAACACGTTTTTCCTCGAAATGAAAAAATGCAAAACTAAAAAGATACAAAAAAGATAGCAAAGTTATGAAAAGTTATAAGTTACTTATATCCACCCTTAACTTAACTTAACATAACTTCAACATAACTTCCTTAACTTAATTTATAACATGCATAACTTCAACATAACTTGGGGGCGGCTCCTTGTATGGGTGGTCTCCGTAGCCCAGTCCTGCATGCTTTGCGCGACGACATGCGTTTGACCCTCTTTCAGAAAGCCAGCCAACGTCGCAGAGACATGGTTGATTTACACAAGGTGGATAGGAAACTGCTCCAGAATGTGTTTCGTCACCTGCCTCGTGAAACTCATCCGTCCTTCCGCTTCCTTTTGCAGGGTGTTATGCTGACCGCTGATCGTGTGCACCGTTCTACCAGGGGTCGGGCCGATCCGAGCTGTCCGTATTGCCAGTCCGCTGTTGAAGATGAAGTCCACCGCTTTTGGGTTTGTCCCGCGTGGCATGATATCTGTTGTTCACATCTCGGTGCTGATCATGCTGCCATGTGTGAACAACTTCGGGCTGCGCAAAATGTTGCTTCGATATGTGGTATCCCCGTCCATGGTTTGTCTAGCAGCTTGAAAGCCAAGTGGGTGGATGTTTGTGCCTGTATGGTTGATATTCTCCGAGCCGTGGGTGCCGGTGACCAACCTGAAGGGTAATTTTCTTCTATCCCAAGATCCGGTGCTGCATGTTTTTGTTTTTGCCGTCCTGCCTTGTCCTTTTTCTTTTGGAATTGGCCATGGACAGACGTGGAATTTATTGATTACGTTCTGCGATTTCTTTGTGCGATTGCCGTGCTGGGCTTCCGCTCAATCATTTCGGCTGTCGCATCTGAACTAAACGCAATTTTGTGCAATGTTTAGCTGCAAATATGGGGTTATGTGATCTGATTGTGACACCTAGGACTCTCTCAGGTGACTAACGGGTTGCAGATCCTTCGGTCCTCTGACCGTAAAGTGTACCAACATGAAGGCCATGAAGGCCATGAAGCTTCCCAACGACATGAAGCAGACCAGCAAGGCCATGAAGTCCATGAAGGCCAGCAGCAGCAACACCAAGAACAAGACCATGAAAGCCATGAAGGGCAAGGCCATGGACAAGGCCAAGCTGGCCATGGGCCAATGGGCCATCCGCTGCCAGAAGCCAGGCTGCACCAGTTGGGTGTGGCTCCGGGCCCCCAGCCCCCCGAAGGGCCCACATGGGCGCAAGGCCACCAAGGCAGGGGCCAAGGCCAAGTGAGCTGGGGACCACCATGCAGACCAGGTTCACCATGGCCTACACCAACTGAAGCCATCAAGAGCCAGGAGTTCACCATGCATTTTTAGACAGCCAATCTGGCCAACCACCACTGGCCATGAAGCTCACCAGCGGCTGCAAAGGCCAAAAAAGTGTGCACTGCAGCCACCAAAGGCCATTCATGGCTACACCATGTCTTGCTGAGTCGCCAGTGTGCTCCATGATGACAGCAAATGCCATATATGGCCAACCTACTCAAATGCCATGATGGCCAATTTGAATAAATCATAGTTAAAAAACTATACTTGAAGTTGACAAAAGATTATTTTTTTTTGAAAGTAAAAAATCCTTGAAAGAAGTTTATCTGATGTAAGAAAAAAATCACAAGAACTAAAGGTGCCATCTCAGTGTATCCCAACTTAACTGGATGCAGTTTGTACTGTGAGTAGTAAATCCAACTGAAAGATTTCAGGTTAAACTTGTTCAGTCTAAAATTTTAAACTGAAAACCCTCCAGACTCCAGGAACTTTGGGACATATACTAATTCATATTTTTTGAAATTGAATTGAAAGTAAAAACGATTCATATATTTTAATTTAACTTAAGTTGAAAAAATCCTACAAACTGAAATCTTTTAGTTCCAGATTCATCATTCTTGACTTCAATTTGGTTTGTTTTTTTTACAAGAAAATATATATTGAATAAATATTATAGTTTTATATAACTGAGAAAATTTATTTATGAATTTATTTTTCAAAACAATATTTTTGTTTGTTTTTTGAGTTGTTTTCAAAATATAATTCAAAATTTGAATCTAAAAAAGTGGTTCAAAAAAGTTAGATTCAGATTCTGAACCTAACTCTGGAAGGTAAAAAAAAATAGATTCAGATTTTGAATTTATTTTTGATTACAATTGGGAAATATATATATATATATTTATTTATTTATTTTTCTTTTTTGTGAAAAATAAAAATAATTCATGAAAAATGTAAAACAATTGTTTTTCTTTACAAAAATATTCAAAAATAATATATGTCTTCCAAGTGTCTTTGATTTTTTTACTCAAAAAATCATATTGACTTGACATTCAAAATATTCAGCCCAAATACACAATAAATAGCCTTTATGGCATTGTATCAAAAGCATAAATGGCCTTCACAATGTCAAATCAAAAAGCCTTGATTGCCTTTATGGTATGTGTACAGTAATTTACCATGTCATTTAAATATATCAATATATATATATATACTATAGCAGCCATCTATGAATCAAACACCATGGCACAACCTGTACAATGTTATCATTACATGGAAGGTAGTATCAAAACCAATATAGTATACCAGGCAGTATCTCCATATTTATATCCATTTCTTTGCTTTCATATATACATATTCTTATGAGTTGTTGTCCAGGCACAAGCCCATGAATGCCAAATGCAAAATCTATAGCCAAAAATGCATAATAAAAATGCATACTTACAGGCTGCAAATGTCAGAAATGCATATGTTCAAAACTTTCCACAAGGGGTTCAATTTTTGCTGATTACTCTAGATGCATGTGGGCCACCGTAGTTACACCCGCCAACTGCGCAGCCATAATAGTATCCCCGACATGCAAGTCACAAAATTGATCAAGCGGTTTTTGCACAAACATAATGCATCCAGACTGCTTGCTCTCAAGCATGGTATATACTATACGTGTTCAACGACACATGAAGATGCCCCAGAAACTTGCAATCGCATCCTGCGCCCCTGCCATACTGAGTTGTCTCTGCCCACAAGTCAAAACCCCCTAAGTCTGGATAGAACTGAGACCATGGAGATCCATGTCTTTTAGTGTTCCAGAATATGGAACACTTGGCTCAAGTTGAGACTGCAAAGCGGGTATTAGGATCTGTTGCCAAACTTGTTGAGTGACATTCAAATGGCGCAAAGAAAAGCAAGCAGAGAAAAATCGCCACAGGACAGCTTTTGGGGAGACCGTGCAGATCAGGAAAGTTGGCCTGCCAGATCCATTATACATTTTTGAACGGCCGTAAAAATAGCACGCAAAAAATATGCATTTTCAATATGCATTTTTGATGGCTCCAAGATTTTTCAGAAATATGCATTTTTCCATGGGAAAATGCATATTGTTTTTGCTTTTCGGCTGGCTGCAGAAAATAAATATTTCATATTTCGTTGGTTTTGTCAAAAAACTAAGGTTTTCATGGAATTATGCATTTTTGATGGTTCCAAGATTTTTCAGAAATATGCATTTTTCCATGGGAAAATGCATTTTTTTTTGCTTTTCGGCTGGCTGCAGAAAATGCATAATTCCATATTTCTGGAAAAAATCTTGGAGCCATCAAAAATGCATAATTCCATGAAAACCTTGGTTTTTGGACAAAATCAACGAAATATGAAATATGCATTTTCTGCAGCCAGCCGAAAAGCAAAAAAATATGCATTTTCCCATGGAAAAATGCATATTTCTGAAAAACCTTGGAACCATCAAAAATGCATAATTCCATGAAAACCTTAGTTTTTGGACAAAATCAACGAAATATGAAATATGCATTTTCTGCAGCCAGCAGAAAAGCAAAAACAATATGCATTTTCCCATGGAAAAATGCATATTTCTGAAAAATCTTGGAGCCATCAAAAATGCATATTGAAAATGCATATTTTTTGCGTGCTATCAAAAACGCATATTGAAAATGCATATTTTTTGCGTGCTATTTTTACGGCCGTTCAAAAATGCATAATGGATCTGGCAGGCCAACTTTCCTGATCTGCACGGTCTCCCCAAAAGCCGTCCGGGGGTGATCTTTTGACCTATGTATTCTTAATTTTCAATATGCGCACCATGATGCAAAGACTTTCTGAGTCCAACAACTGCCAGGGAACATCACACAAACATCACAAAGTCTGGATTGAAATAATGTGATTGAAACACGATTTCCATTTTTTGACCTGAAACACGATTTCCATTTTTTGACCTGGTGCTGACGCGCAACTAACGAGTAGCAGAACTGAACAATCCTAAATGATATACAGACATTCTTGACTCTTGAAAGGCTATCATTTTTCCTCAAGCATTTAGAGTAACATGCATTCAGTGGAGGGTACCTTCACAACATGCATCAACATAAATGCCCCTGATCAGAGCTCCTCTTGCCACATTTTTTTAGAATGTTGGTGAAGGAAACTTGCAAAAAATCAGAGAAGTCTGCCTGCATTTTTCCTGGGGCCCAAAGCGCATGTGCATGACCCTGTGCATGTTCTTTTGGTTGGCTTGAATCATATGCATGGCCCTACGCAAAATTTCCTTGTCTGCTTTGGGGCCCCAAAACTATATGCATTCCCAATCTGCAAATGTTATGCTTTTTTGAATATATTGCTGGGGTACCCCTTGTGCCTAACAACAACTCATAAACATATTCATATGTACACCAACTGAAGCCCAAAGAGGCAACAGAAACCAGCAGCCATGGCAGAGCCAGTGGACCCAGAGGCAACCACCAATGACTCCAGTGAATCCAAGGAGACCATTTTGCCAGAGGACCCAGCTATGCCCAAAGCCAGGGAATCCACCAAGTTGGAGCCAGATTAAAGGAGATTCCAGTGAGGTCTCCAGCTTCGTGCCCAGAGTATGATCCATGGGCGACTCCAAAACCCCATGACATACCCATGGCAGAAGCTGCTTCAGCCAGTGATCCCAGGAGACCACTTTCACTGCCAAAATATGTCGCCAGGGGTTCCACTGCAGAGCCCAAGGGCCAACATGACATCCATGGTCACCAGGTGACGAAGGAGAAGCCAAAATGGGATGCCAGGATGCAGCCACCAAACCTCATGCTGCGCCAGAGGCTTCCCACTGGTTCAGCCACCACCACCTGCCAGTGACTTGCCAGCACCATCCTCTCCCACAGCCATGGAGAGCAGCCCCAAAGCCCATCCCATGGCAGGCTTCCCATCGCCCCCATCACTATCACTAACAGCAGCAGGGCCATCCAACCCAGGTGTTGCATCCAGCAGTGCCCCATCTGGATTGGCCCACACTTTCACCAAGAAGACAGGGTGGAAGTCCAAACTGGTGTTTTTTGGCCAGTTTGTGGGACCAAGAAGACTGGCCAACATGTACCTCCATCATAGCCAAGTTCCAGTCAGACCTCACAAGCCACCCGGCGACTGCCAACCAAGGATGGGGTTCCACTGCTACCAGGCTGGTAGACCACTACCAGCAAGGCGATTGGCCAAAGATTCAGGCCATGTTGCAGTCCTTGAAGAAGGACACCCATTTCCTCAGGGAACTCACCAGGACCAAAAACATCGGCGGAGCCCATGGGTATGATGCCAGAAGGCCAGATTGGTTGATCTCTGAGATATTTCAACCAAACCATTTGTTTCACAGCAGAAGCTTCACAGAAACAACAGAAGCACAAACAAACAAGTCACACCACTCCAGCCATCTCTTCATGCTCCTGAAACTTACATGCTGCTGAAACTTTTTCATCTCCCACTGTTCTTGCTCCTGTGCCCTTGTGCAAGGCCTTGGTTGCCTTTCCCTTGTCCAAGGCTATCCAAGGCTTTGGTTGCTTTGCCCTTGTGCAAGGCTACTCTTCCTCCCTTGGGTTCCACATGAAGAACCACCCCCAGCCCAGGTAGGAAGTTCTCCAGGGCTGCTGGCAGACCCAGCACCCCACCTTGGATTTCCCCACCTGTTTCTGAAAATCCAATTCCCTCTGGTGCCATTCACAGTACCTGAGCACCAAAGGTATTGGCCCCACTGGGGCCTGGGCAGATGCAACCCATCTAAGGGATCTATCTCAATCCCTGCCATCCCTTACCCTTGTTCAAGGCAACTGCCCTTGTGCAAGGCTTCAGCACAGCCCTTGCCCAAGGCTTCCTGTCAGCAAAGGCTTGAACCATGAACAGCTCTCAGCTTTCAGGCTGTTATGCTGTGAAACTGAAACTTGCAGGCTGTCATGCTGTGACACTGGAACTTGCAAAGCAACTGCCATGCAGGGGACAGCTTGATTAGGTCTTTGTGGTTAACAGCACATTTCAAGACTATATGCAAGCTTATTGAAATGGATGTGTATTTCAATAAGATCCTTCTTGAAATTGATGTGTATTTCAATAAGATCCTTATTGAAATAAACCAATAATATTATTGAAATGAGTTCCAATAAAGTTATTGAACTATTTCAATAAAACCTTCATTTCAATAAGGAATCAAAATTCAATAACATTTTTTGAATCTTTTCAATAAGGCGTACTCTGGGCGGGGCAAGCTTTCACTGGACCACGGTACCCATTGGGGGCATTAGTATTTTGCAAGTCGAAAGGTGATGGCATCTCTGAACCGAGCACCAAACCGGGCATTTTTGCGAGATGGCATGTGTCACCGGGTTTGCGTTACAAGGGTAGCCTCCGTAACGAAGCAATGAAGCCCTACGAGCTAGATCACATCTATATTATATTGGGTCCCTAAACAAATACAAGCACAAGAAGTCTATCTTCCACCAACTGAGAGGATTGAATTCCCACTGGCAAGAGCGGCACGTCAAGCACTTCTCAACATGTCAGACCCAGAACGAGAGATCGCCAAGGAGATCTATGACAGGTCTTTTACTGAGGGCTCATGTTATTGGAATTGATTCATTTCCCATTGAAGACAAACCTCCTCCACAAGGACATGCCTACATTACATGGGCTAGATTGTTGAAGCACGGTTTTACGAGAGGTTGTTCGGGGTGTGCCATGGGTCACAACAGGCATTCAGATGAGTGTAAGGCCAGGTTTGACGCTATTTTTTCCATGCGCGGTGAGGCTGTTGGGCCAACACCGAAACCAATTGCCGATGGGGAGGAAACCGAATATGAGCCATCTCCTCCTGAACCTTTTCCAGAAGAGGACGTCCCTGAATGTCCACCAAGGTCCGACGACGAAGCGGATCATGCTCCAGCACTTGTCACCCGACAGCTGCGACGATCTGAGGTTCTCTCGCGCGAAGACGCGATAGCAGCCATCAAGAAGGAGTTTGACGGGATAGGTGCTATGGGGACTTGGGATTTGGAGACAGTTGAAGAGGAAGAGACAGTACAGAAGAGAGCTATCGAAAGCGGGCAAACGATTCATCTAGCTGATTTTTTGGCTATTTGTTCAGAGAAGCATGTGGCTGTGAGCATAAATTCTGGTATGGATCGTTCCGCGGTGATCCGTACTATGGATCGGGAGTGCTTACGTAAGGTGCCTGAGCCGTACCCTTTCGTAAGGGCTCATCATAGCATACAAACTGTGCTGATACTCCTACTATCTCCTACTTGCTATTACTTCTCCTCCTGCTACTGTTGCTGCTAAAACTGCTACCACTGCTAGTAGAGGGAGCAATAAAAAAAACCAGCACCAGCAGCAGTAGTGGCAATAGAAGGAGGAGATGCAGTAGCAGTAGAAATAGCAGTAGCAGTACCAGTAGTACTAGTAAAAGTCATAGTAATAATAGTAATCTAATGGAAGTAGCAGCAGCAGCTGCAGTTGTACTAGGAGTAGGAGTGGGAGTAGGAGTAGTAGTAGTAGTAGTAGTAGTAGTAGTAGTAGTAGTAGTAGTAGGAGTAGTAGTAGTAGTAGGTAGTAGTAGTAGTAGTAGTAGTAGGTAGTAGTAGGTAGTAGTAGTAGTAGTAGTAGTAGTAGTAGCAGCAGCAGTAGTTGTAGTAGTAGCAGCAGTAGCAGTAGTTGTAGTAGAAGTAGAAGTAGAAGCAGAAGCAGTAGGAGTAGTAGTAGTAATAGAATCGGTCTTTCATATTGGCATTTGTTGTGGCGTGACGGGGTTCGGGTATGGATCGGGTATGGATCGGGTATGGATCGGGGTATGGATCGGGACACGCTATCTGGGCCGGCTTTCCCGCTATGGCTGTGAAGGAAGAGAACGGGGTATTTCTAGTCTGGTCTAGTTCTACACGTGCCAGGCAAAGCAGAAACAGAAGGAATTGTAATCATAGCGCCACTATAGAAGTACAAGAAGCACCTAGTGGAACTAGAACCAGTCTTACTAGCGTCCAAGGTGCACTTGCAGTATTGCTAGTAGCTAGCCAGCTAGTTGCATTTGTCCAACCACCGAGAAGTACACGGAGGAAGTGAATCAGCACCAGCAGCGGGAGCAGGACCAGCAGGAGCAGCAGCAGAAGCGACAGCAGTAGCAGCAGCTCCTGGGAGGAAGATGACTAGTAGTGGCAGCAGCAACAGCAGCAGCAGCAGCACGGAGGCAACGGAGGCAGCGAGTGGAGGCAGCGGAGGCAGCAGTAAAAACAACGGTAGTAGCAACGGGAGTAGCAGTACGAGGACCAGAAGTAGTATTAGGATAAAAAGCAGCATTAGGGCCAGCATCAGTCTTTCTTCAACTATGAGTGCCTCACCAGCAGCGATCACGGCGGCCAACGCCATTATTTCATATGGGCTGATGCAAGGTCATAAGATCACATCCGCCGATGCTGTGAAGGCATACCTACAAAGTCTACTCAACTCTTTAGCCGAAACTTGGGTCCGGCTTCCACGTGAGGTTTGGCCAGAATCATGGTTTGATGAGCATGGACGGCCACGCCACAAGCGCCCAGTCATTAGACTGCTTCGCAGTCTATATGGCCATCCTGAGGCTGGAGCTCATTGGGAGCGAAAGCTGGAGCAGGAACTCCTTGACATGGGAGCAGTTCGAGTACCAGAGTATACAAGCACATACACGTTTCCATCATATGGTCATCTTGCACTTGTGGTGTATGGTGATGATTTCTTTTTGAGTGGCGACAGTAGCTTTGACGATGCTTTTTGGTCAGAGCTGTCAAAGCGAATCATGATTGAGGACGTTGGTGATTTGGGAAGATTCTTGGGAAGACATCATACAACTGTATCACATGAAGGACATGAGCAACTTGCTTTTGACATGAGAGCATATGCCCGTGATACTATCCAGGACTATGTCAACATTACCAACACCAAGACGTTTAAGAAAGCACACGGTTGGCGAGTTGGCTTCTACTGCTAGTTCAGTTTTGATGAAGCTGACGTGGATCTCACGCTTGGCGCGACCAGACGTGCTCAGAGCAACTACTTGGTTGGCTACTAAAGTACAGAAGTGGAGTCGTTCATGTGACACTCACCTACACCGAGTGATTTGCTATCTATATCAGAATCATAATCAAGAGAGTATGCTTATGGGATGGATTAATGACCCACCAGAAGAGCTCTATGTGGAGATGTTCGTTGACGCAGATTTCTGCGGAGATGACGAAGATTGTTATTCAACCAGTGGCGGCTGGATACAATTATCTGGACAGTCGACGCAGTTTCCATTTGCATGGTTGTCTAAGAAGCAAAGCACTGTTGCAAGATCGACCACAGAGGACGAGACAGTGGCGCTTTCGTACGTTTTGTACGAAGAGGGGCTTTCTATTAGAACTTTGGAAAGAGCTTCTGCAACGAGATGTTCGGTTGCGTGTCCGTGAGGACAACAAAGCCACTGCAAAGATTGATTTGGCGGGTTATAGCAAACGACTAAGACATCTTCGTAGGACACAGAAGATCCATTTGGCATCTTCGAGTGGACAGTTGAATCAACCTGACATTGAGTTGATGCTGGTCAACACTCTATTCCAAAAGGCTGATGTGTTCACAAAAGCTATAGCTGGTCCATTGTGGGAAAACGCTGTGAAGCTTCTCAGTAATATTCTAAAGGACTACAAGATTCTACATACATCGTCAACAGGGCTCAAGATGAACTTTGAGAATCTGGAAGAAGCTCTAGGTCCTAGTTATGGTGAGGTGCGCCCAGAACCGAAATCAGTGCCGAAGGCGGCGGCGAAGAAGCGCTACAAGAAGAAAGCGCAACGAATACTGCCATATGACATATGTGAAAGCACCCGAAGCCTCCGATGAACGTAGATGTAGTTCGTAGTTTTTCGAGAGGGGGGAGATGAAAATACTCGATCAACTCCCCACCATTCCCCACCTTGGGCATGCTAAATTTCATAATTCAAGGTGGTATATCTAAAAAAAGGGTTATATTTTTGGGATACAGAGGAGTTAGCCCAAAACACACTGAACAACACAGTCTTGCAAAAAGTATGTTTACCCTTTCGCAAAGTCAGTCAGACACATCATCTTGCGAAGTCTGAAGGACCAGAACTGTAATTCAGGGTGTCGAGTCATGGAAAACTGCACAATTCGCATTTGCAAAATCGCGGGTGGAACCCAACTAAACAAAATTCAACTGGACCAAACCTGCTGAAAAAGAACTGCAAACAATGATTCGTCCTGTGTATGCGGCGTGTGAGTGTGTGTGTGTGTGCGTGTGTCTGTGTGCAGGTGTTCTGTCTTGTGTGACTTGTGTGGGTGTCCCGCATGCTTTGTCAGGATTGTTTTTATTTTTTTTGCTTTGCAGGCGGCCTGCTTCCAAGACTGATGGTAACAGCTAATAGCTCTTACGTTTTTGTTGCTTTCAAGAAGATTGACATTTCAAACCAGGATGGGGGCCTTGTAAGCACGCGGTATAGTTACAGGACAACCATTCTGTCCATGCCGCACGTTTCCCCTGTTTCACCACCATGTTTAGATAATTTCCTTTGAACCAATTTATGTTTGTCCACATGATGCGTTCGTGTTCTCATAATGTGAACAGTGAACCACCATCATATTCATATTCTTCATTTTTCGTAGGCGTCTATGTTTGCAGGTTTTTTGTTGTCTAGAATTGTGCTCCACGAAAGATACAGATTGTTTGTTTTCCCCCTCGGCCTCCAATGCCTTTTCAGAGCTGGCTGTTAAGATATGGTTTCCATGTTTGTTTCAAATAAACTGTGTTTCCGCGGTGTCTATGTCTTCCATAGTGGCACCCCCAAAAATCCATTTTGTGCAGTTTTTTCCCATATGATAGCACCGCAAGGCCGCCAAACTCATGCTTACTGCTTGTCGGAGTTATTGCTTTCAGAAAATGGTTGTTCTTTTAACTAGGGTACGATTTTGAGCTATATGTTTGGTGGTCCTTCATCTTCTATCGTTTTTTCCTCAACTGGGCACGAAACGGTTTTAAATTTGCGAGCGGTGCTTGGAACCTTTTCAATATATATTTTTTCCCTTGGTGTTTGAACAATATTTTTTGGGCTCTGTTTTTCTTGTTTTTGGAACCATCCAAAAATTGTTTCTTCTTTTTGCAGCTATAACTTTGGGTGATGTGCTGTTCTTGTTTTAGAGCCCTCCCTTTATGTGGAAATATGGTTCCTTTCAATTTTTTGGGGCGATGCTTTCGCTCTAAAAAAATACTTTGTTTTTTTGGAGCTATGATTTTTGAAACTGCGTTTTTGCAAGCTTCGGAGCCTTTGAACAAATATAGATTCTTTTCTTTTGTCTATAATCGTTGAAACTCCCCTTTTCCGGGTTTGGGAGACCTTCAAAAAATATCTCTGGGTGGTCCTTTTCCCGGTTTGGAAACCTTCTAAGAAATATCGTTTCTTTCTTTCTTGATTTTTTTTGAGCTATATGACGCTCCACTTTTCCAGGTTTCCGAGCCCTCCGCGAAATACAGTTCCTTTTTTGGGGGGAACTATAATTTTTGATGCTGTGCTTCTGTAAGTTTCGGAGCCTTCCAGAAAATATGGGGTCCTTTTTATTGGAACTATGATTTTTGAAAATGTGTTTTTCAATTCAAGGCTTAATTTGGTGCTTTCCAAGAAATATAGTTCCTTTTTCTTGGAACTACAATCTTTGGGCTGCGCTTTTGCATGTTTCGGAGCCTTCCGATTTTTTCCTTTGTTTTGGAACTATAATTTTTGAAACTGTTTTTTTGGCACGTTTGGGGCGCTCCCAAAAATATAGTTCCTATTTTTCCGGAACTATAATTTTTGAAGCTGTGCTTTCTCAGGTTTGGGTGCCCTCCCAAAAATATAGTTCCTTTTTTTCCGGAACTATAATTTTTGAAGCTGTGTTTTTTTAGGTTTGGGTGCCCTCCCAAAAATATAGTTCCTTTTTTTCCGGAACTATAATTCTGGCAGCTGTGTTTTTTCAGGTTTGAGGGCCCTCCCAAAAATATAGTTCCTTTTTTTTCCGGAACTATAATTTTTGAAGCATTTTTGAAACTGTGTTTTCTCAGGTTTGGATGCCCTCCCAAAAATATAGTTCCTTTTTTTCCGGAACTATAATTTTTGAAGCTGTATTTTTCTCAGGCCTGGGTGCCCTCCCAAAAATATGGTTCCTTTTTTTCCGGAACTATAATTTTTGAAGCTGTTTTTTTTTCTCAGGTCTGGGTGCCCTCCCAAAAGTATAGTTCCATTTTTCCGGAACTATCATTTTTGAAGCTGTTTTTTTTACACATTTGGGACGCTCCCAAAAATATAGTTCCTTTTTTCCGGAACTATAATTTTTGAAGCTGTGTTTCTTACGTTTTGGACACTCCCAAAAATATAGTTCCCTTTTTTCCGGAACTATAATTTTTGAAACTGTTTTTTTGGCACGTTTGGGGCGCTCCCAAAAATATAGTTCCTATTTTTCCGGAACTATAATTTTTGAAGCTGTGCTTTCTCAGGTTTGGGTGCCCTCCCAAAAATATAGTTCCTTTTTTTCCGGAACTATAATTTTTGAAGCTGTGTTTTCTCAGGTTTGGGTGCCCTCCCAAAAATATAGATCCTTTTTTTCCGGAACTATAATTCTGGCAGCTGTGCTTTTTCAGGTTTGAGGGCCCTCCCAAAAATATAGTTCCTTTTTTCCGGAACTATAATTTTTGAAGCTGTGTTTTCAGAAGGATGTTTGTCCCATTGGGTCTTCATGGAGATGGAGGGCAATTTCAGCGAAATGATAGCATCAATGCCATCAGCTTCAGAACCCTTTTGAGCAGCTGGAATGTTGCCACCTCCCAGTTGTTGCTTATTGCCCTGCCCAAGGGCTGCATCAACAAAAGCAAGGATGATGATTCAAAAGACACCATGCATCATATTTGGAAGGTGCTGGTTTGGAGCCTGGAAGCAACTTTCTACAACAAGTTCCCAGAGATGGACCATATGGGCAAGGATTGGCCCACTGGCTCCTGGAGGGCCAAGATGGCAGGGCGTCCTCTCAGCCCAGCTGGGTATAGAGGATTCCTCTATGCCATCCAGGCTGATGGTGACTACATGGCCAATAAATTCCACCTCAATGGTGCAAGCATGGAGCAAGCGTGCTGGAATTGTGATGCCAACAAATCAAGCCACCCCTACAATGATTTCAGACCCACTGCTGCCCGAGGGAAACAGTTGTGGACCACAAGGGCACATCACCAACTGAGCATTTGGTGTCTCAAGTGCCAGCTGTGTCTGGCTTGACCTTCAAATATGATATCCTTCATGTCCTTGAGGAAGGATTGGCAGCCCACTGCATTGCCAATGCAGCCTTTGACATGGTGATGAGATCACATGATCATGTCACTCAAGAGGGGAGGTTGAGGAACCTTCAGAACAAAATAGCCCAGTTTCATGAAGAGCCGGGGATTGATTGTGAGCACCAAGTCAAAAGGTTCCCTATGTCTGCGTTTTGCTCTCCCAAAAGCAAGTGGGACACTTTCCCATCCCTCAGTGGCATCAAGGCCAAGCACTGCAGGTGGCTGGTTCCAGTGTTCCCCCAGATCTGTGAAGCCAATCTGGCAGCAGATGACTATTCACAGCACAGGTACAAATGCTTGAAACATTTGAACACTGTGTATGAGGTGATGGATTCTGCTGGGATGCACCCTAGCCAAACTGATGCCAGAGCTTTCTCCAAGGCCATGAACAGTTGCGTGCTACACTACAGCAGGCTTTCAGTTCTTTGCCTCCAGCAAGGTGTATTAATGTGGAATACCATTCCTAAAATGCACCTCTGCCAGCACTTGGAGCTCCAAGTTCAATCCAAAATTTTATTCTTGCTACTCTGGTGAAACGATGGTGGGCCATATGTCTGCCTTGGGACATGCTTGCCTCAATGGCACCACAGCCCATCTGGTTCCACTGAAAATAGCTAGGTGATTTAGATTTAGATTAGCATTCCACTTGAGGAGCCAGGGTGCTGAGTTTAACTTTGCAAGCCCAGACAGTGAAGATTGATGGCAGCAGCCTTGCAAAGGGCTTTTGTAGCCTTGAAAAGGGCTTTGGCAGCTGCCTTGCACAAGGGCCTAGTGAAATTCACTGAGTCGCATCAGGTGTGAAAAAGTTGAGCTGCTGAGTTTCAACTCCATGTGCCAAATCATTCATAAGATAAGCGTATGAAAAAAAACACTGAAAATGTAGAAAATTTTATTGAAAAATACAATAAAAAACTTATTGGTTTGGGTCCAAATGTTATTGAAATTTTCAACAGAGGTGATGAAACAAAATTTCAATAAACATATTTTGTTTTTATTGAAATGGTCTTCACTTATTGAAATTAGCTTTTTTTTACAATAAGGCGTACTCTGGGCGTTGCTATCTCAAATCTAGTCTTGCTTGTGAGGCCAAAACCCCGGTACTGACGGATCTGGAATCCAACCAAGTCGCGAAGCAGCACCTGTGAGCTCCTTTGCATTGTCTGAGACAAATAGCACACCCTTTTTGCCTGAAAGATACTTGCCTGCAAAATGACGGAGTGATTCATAGTTGGCCTGTTCATTGCGTTCACTTTGAGGATAAACCATCACAGCCCCTGAGAATCTATCTCTCACCACCAGAGCTGACTGTTCGTCTGAAAGCCCCTTCGCCTCTTGTGATGGGAACATGTGGTCGGCCTCAATGATATCCCCAAAAGTAGTAGCCCTATGTATTAATCTTTCATCGTCCTCATCGTCAATCTGTCTTGCACGTTTGCAGAACCTTTTCAACATCCTACCACGTTGGCAAAACTCACAAAATGGTTCTGCCTGTCATGGAGTGTCAGGTGCTCTAAGGATGTTGCCTCTCGCCTCAGTCTGTCATCTCTGGTTTCGTGGTCCTCAGCTTCATCGTCCGCTGGCTCTTCATCAGAACCTAGACGAGCCGCTGCAGCGAGAGGATCTACTGAGTCAAAGATGAAAGAATCATTTTCTGGTTTCTCCTTCGGTTCACGTTCTCGATGGATTTGTGGTTCATCTGGAATTGGGGACACCGGCACAGCTGGAACATGCTGTGCTATGATGTCTGGGCAGAGGGCGTGCATCACACTCGGATAAAAACCAGTGTGACGAGTCCGTGATAGTCCGTGAACCTTCAATGGGTACATGTTTGAACTCCTTTGGATGGTTGCACTTCAACGCATTGAAAATTCTGGCAGTACGGTTGTCTGTAGTGATCAATCGCCACTTCTTCAAATGCAAACCTCCGTTGAAATCCGTCAAACCCACTTGACACCCATCAAAATCGACTACCATCATGTTCAGGTCTCGAATCAGTTTCTGAAGTTCCTGATCGGACCAACCCACGCAGTATCGTGGCCATTCGAACGTTACACGTCCTCCCTGTCGCGCAACAGCGCGAGCCAGCTTGCAAAAATTCTTGATAAGCAGCCTAGACTTCTGTCTTTTGGCTTCCAGCTCATCTGGAAAAGCTTGACCATACTGATGGATGTTAAGGATTTGCCATTGAGACCATGGATTGCATGGTAAAGAGCCCCAAAGATCTACCCCAGGTTTTGTGTCCACAATGTTGTAAAGAACCTTCATTGTTCCCTTGTCTTCTACATTCAGATGACTCTCAGAACATCAAACCACATGAACTCCGGAATTCTTCCCGACCTTTCCCATCATGGAATCATCGGCCGTGCAGAACTCAATCAAGGTTCCGTGCCCTGCTGGTCCTGGAAGATGGGATTCAGGAATCGCAACTTCCGCAGCACTGTTGTGAAAGTCCTGTAACTCCTTGGCCTGTGAGAAATGGTTTGGTATAGTTTGGATGCTTGTTCATCATGTTGGGCGGCGCAATCATTGTAGAAATCTCTAAGTCCACTCATCATTGTTTCAACGGCAGTTGCCCCCCTGTCAAATGCCTTTGGTGTCATAGTTTGTGATCGTTCATTCTTCAATCTCTCCCACTTTCTCCGTTTGTTGTCCTTTCGATGTTGCCTTAGGCGCTGAATAGCATCATAGGCTAATGGATGCGCTGCAATGTCACTTATATCAACATCTGGTACTTGACACTCATCTGCAAGATCGCGCACCGGCGCGAGTTGTGCACCAGCGTCATGATCTTTATGCTCAGTGGTGTCAACAATTTCCAAACATTCTACAGCAGTATCCTGACATACGCAAGCAAACTGTCTCTCCAAGCATGATCCACAAAAGACAGCCTTGGAGTCCTCAGTGTTCAAATCGGCGCATGCAGCTGGCTGTTCAAGTTGAGTGCACTTAGTTTCATCCTTATTCACCCTTCCAGGCTTCAACGGACTGTCAATGTCAAAGATTGGAACGTTATTTTGGACCCTGTTGGTGTACCATCTGTTTTCAGAAGGGCTCATACACGACATCGACGATGATCAAGGGCAATGTACGGCTTTTGACCGTGCTGCCACGTCCACGGCTGACTTGTCGCCCTATTGATAAGGCCATGGGGCAGCTCTAAAGGAGATGGATATGAAAATCACCAATTTCCATCCATTTCCTTGGTGTACACACGCAATGCCTCAGTGGAGAGTTGCGGCCCTCCTCCAGTTGCAAACCTCACGGGGCTCTGCAGTGCTTTCATCCATGGCTCAACCATGTCTCTGCTCAAACCTTGGTCTTGCAATGCCCTGAGACTTCCAATGTCATGGGCAGCACCAGTGTCCCCCAAGAACTCCAATGAGTACTTCTTAAAGTTCTGAACCGCAGGGTGAACCATTGAAGCCGCTGTTTTCTCCCCAATCTGTTCATAGGAATTTGTAATTGATGAAATCAATGTGGCAAGAACAGGAACCGACAACTTCAAGAACATGTCGCAGAATTGACAAAATGACTGCCAAGCCTTCTGTACCTGCTTGCCCTCCACCTCAGTGATCGTCACAGTGGACGATGCTGCAGCTGCAGCTGCTGGGGCTGTTGAACCGCCCTTGGTGCCCTTAGTGTCCCCTTTCTTTCCCTTGCCATCATTTTTGTTTTTGCCCTTGCCGGGCTGTTTGCCAGAGCCTTTGGCAGACTCGCCCCCTTTGGGGTTGGCTTTCAGGAAATCTGAGTAGGCTTTTCTAGCAACGTCTGATTCAGGATCGCCAGTATGATGGTTACGGTATCGATCCCCAAATTTGCAAAAAGCCTGCAGTATGCAGTGCGCATGGTGTCTTCTTGCGCTCTGAGTTGTTACCGGACCAGGGGTAGCAGGTTGTGCAACAGCAGCAGTTTTCTTCTGCTTCGGAGTCTTAGTCTGCTTCTCTCCAGTAGCAGTCAATGCTAACTGATGAGGAGGTGACCCACGTAGTCCCTTGACAACATTCTCATAGTTCATGTCATGGCGTCTCTCTCTGAGCTCTTCTGCGATCTGAGTCCAAATCCAATCAAAAGATCTCTTCTTTGACCTCTGGCTAGACTCTCTGACCTTGTCAGTGATCCATCTCAGAATATTCAGTCCTTTGATCTGATGCCACAACCATTCGAACATTGTCTTTGGGGACGGTCTGTCTGATGTTTTGAGACCATGTAGAACGTAGCTCACCTTCTTTACAAACTCTTCCAACTCCTTGATCCCCTTTCCTTCCAGTTGGAGATTCAAAAGATGCATTTGACCCAACGCTACTGCTCTGTCAAGGCCCGTCTCGTAGTAAGAGATGATGAGGTTCAAAAGCGGGGTGCCCTTCGGCCCCTCAGCCCTCGCAGCGCAGCCTTCCACCCAACTGGTGATCTCGTGCGCTAACTCCACATTCGTGGACAACACCTCAGGTTTGATCAGCTCTGCTGCAATGTGTTTGTTGAGCATGATAAAGTCCTCTGACGATTGCAGTGAGTTCCTAAAAGCTTTTCCCCTGCCCTCCATTGCATTCGTGGCCCATTTGACAAGAACATCCATCTTTGAAAGGTCAATCCTAGAAATCGATGCCAGGAATGCCGCACGCCACTCTCTGCATGAGGTTGCATCATTGGGCAATCTTGTGACCACCACTGGCTTCAAATGCTTCAACCTGTACACATCCTCTTCAAATTTCCCTTCTGCATTTGGTTAATGGCATGCCAATTCTGTTGGTTGTAGTGGTGGACCAGGCTGTATGCATTGCCTTGCCAGCTTCTGGTTGGATTCATGGCTTCGGTTGAGATCCCCTCCAATTGGTCTTGGGTCCTTTCTAGATCAATGGTGAATTGGACAATGGCATTGGTGGTCACGTAGTTTCCTGCTGCCCAATACTGGGTGAAGAATGCCAATCTGTTCTTCCATCCAGTGGCTCTGGGTATGTAACCAACCATCTTTTGGAGGTTGAAAACCGTTGTCGTCAAATTAGTCCCTGCGAAGATGAAGAACCATTTCTTGGTGTATGTATTGCAAACTCAGCAACACCAGGATTTGAAGGTACGTGTCCTCCAATGGCAGACTTCACATCGCTCTGACCTGTGCCTTTGGCAGTAGGTACAATGTATCCACCTTGAATCCGTGGCCCACCTTGTACAAAATTGCATTGACCCATATTGACCCTCAACAGGAATAACACTCGGAGCTCCACCATTACCAACTCCAGCTCCTCCCAAAAGCCCCCCTGATGCCAAGATCCCGGTTGGCGCAGCGATAGACGCGCTTCCAACCATGGGATATGCATGAGCAATGCCAGCAGCCGCATGCGCGATAGACGCGCTCGCAGTTCCAGCCTCTCGGAACCTGATGGACTCTGATGGGGATAAACTTGGAGGCGGACATGAAGTAGCACCAATGCGATCTCCCTGCAAAAGATTCTGGTCCGAGCCATAGTTGGCAACTACTGCATTGAACAATGTTGAACATCTCCAACATGATGGTCTTCCAACCACATTTTGTGAACCGCAACATGAACAAAACATCACCTCTAAGGGGTTGATGCTGGCAACGCTAGCTCCAGGTCCAACTGACATGATCTCGGTATGTTGTGAAGACTGTGTATGTGGAAGTGGATGATCAAAAGGGTTTCCAACCAAAGGTGAAATTAGTGAACCAGCCATGGATGCCACCCTCTCAGAATTCCTCAACTGCTGATGCGCGGCTTCCAACTTCGCTCCAAGCATCTGAAGCTCCTTCACAGCCCTATCCCGATCCAATTCAGCTTGTCGGGCGACATAGGCCACCTGGCCTTCTGCAGCCTTCTGAACCTCATGAAGTTCTAGTCTCAATTGCCTATTGTTCTCTGCCATCTGTGCAACGCGGATATCGTTGAATCTGCTCACACAATTGTTTGCCTTGTTCAGTGTTTTGTTGTTCTCTTATCTCAACTGTTTGCTTTTCTTGCTGAAGTTGTTGCAATCTTTCTAGAATGTGGTCTTGCAATGCCTTTTGGTTGTTTCCGGCTTGTTGTCTGATGTGCTCGATCTCTTGTTGTGCGGCCTCCCTCATCTGATGATAACTGTTTTCCACTCTTGCCCTCACCAGCGAATCCAACAACTGCTCCAACTGTTCTGGGTCTACTTGATTGACCTGCTGCTGAAACAAATTTTGTTGAACATTTTGGGTATTGTACTGATGCAAACTTGGTAGAATCTGTTGTCCCGTAGATGCACTCCCACCCTGCTGAGCTGCTCCACCTGCAGTGGACGAAGATGACCTCTGCCCTCGCTTTGCTAAGGTCGTCATATTGGCCATCTCCTGCGAGCTAGCTTGGATAGTGGTTTTCAGGTGATTCAGATGATGAGGTCCAAGTTGAGTTCGGCCCATCAACCTTGAATGGAGTGGCTGGCACGTCGCACTTCATCTTTTACACCACGAAGAACTTATAGTGCAAGAATTCCTTCGCTTCAAATGCAGGAACACAGTGGCACGCGATGCACGCGACAGTCCACCTAAAGCCACAATTAGCAATCCAAATAGGCTGTAACAAGATCACAAACTCGCTTCTGCTGTGCTGAACGCGCTATGCGCGAATCTACAACTCATGCAAAACTCCTGGAGGTGAAATTCAATGGCAAAATGCCTGAACTGCCGGTGGTGACAGCTAATGGCAAAGTGCCAAAAAGATTCAGTGAAATCGATAGCAAAATGCCGGAACTGCTAGGTGAAATCCTTTGGCAAAACGCCAATCGACCAGTGAAAGCACGGCAAAGTGCCGGGAAAGCCAGGTAAAAGCTCCGTGACAAAAATGTCAGACCTGTTGTGGTTGAATTCAATGGCAAACGCTGGAACTGCTGAAGATATAGCCCCTTGCAACACTCTACCCCAGGTTTGGTAGTGTTGATGGCAGTGGGAAATCCTCCAAGCTGCGATCGGCCAAATATCGGACCAAGGCGTCAAGGGATTGGTGCGCACCGTAACGCGCTTTGATACACTTCACCCTATTACCCTTAGCCCGACCTTGTTGCACCGAAAGACACTCGTCTAGTAGCTCCTGCTGGTCGTCAGTGAATACACAGGCGCCTGTCTTCTTTACAACAATTGCCTTTGGGCCCGCGTCCCCTGTTATAGAGGGACCTGCTTCACGATCTGACAGTAATTTCGTACGCGTGATATGCATGCCAGCGAATGGCCTGAGAAGCTTCTTCTCAATTTCCTTGCAAGTCTTGAGGGTATTCTCCTGGGTTGTGGTATTCGAAGAGAAACTGCAAATGCAGATGTCAAATCCCCAGCGCTGTATGTTCTGCAAGTGCAGCACAGTCACTTCGCTGACAATCTGATTAAATTCAATGGTATGGTGGTAATCTAACGCCACCAGTGGGCGTTCCGGCGATTCAGACCGGGGGGCTGTCGCCTTTGGCGCCCCCGACGCCGAGGCCAATGCAACACGAGCTCGGCACTCTGCCAACTTCTTCTCGTAATATGGCCTATGAATGTCACCAGGCTTCAGGAAATAGAATCTGCTATAGTCCTGCTCTCGCAAAATGCGACCTTCGTACTGCTCTCACTCATGATCCTCCGGCCGTCTGGCCAGCCCAGCGGATCAGCGGATCAGCGGACCATGCGGACCAGCGGATCAGCGGATCAGCGGACCAGCGGACCAGCGGATCAGCGGATCAGCGGACCAGCGGACCAGCGGACCAGCGGATCAGCGGACCAGCGGATCAGCGGATCAGCGGATCAGCGGATCAGCGGGCCAGCGGACCAGCGGATCAGCGGATCACCGGATCAGCGGATCAGCCGATCAGCGGCCAGCGGACCAGCGGATCAGCGGATCAGCGGATCAGCGGACCAGCGGACCAGCGGACCAGCGGACCAGCGGATCAGCGGACCAGCGGATCAGCGGATCAGCGGATCAGCGGATCAGCGGACCAGCGGACCAGCGGATCAGCGGACCCAGCGGATCAGCGGACCAGCGGACCAGCGGACCAGCGGATCAGCGGACCAGCGGACCAGCGGATCAGCGGATCAGCAGACCAGCGGACCAGTGGACCAGCGGATCAGCGGTTCAGCGGAGTAGCAAATCAGTGGATCCGTGGATCAGCGGCTCGGCGGACCGAACCAAGAGATCCACGGATCAGCTCGTCCACGGATTCTGCAAAGTGCTATCTTTTTGTACTTGTCAACTACTTTCCACACACGCGCCTTTCTTCCGCTCATTGCAGGCTCATTCTCCAAGAAATTGTACCTTTGACAAGTTAGTGCATGTCATCAGCAACATCATGATTTACGTCATGTATGTCCTTCTGGCAGCCATCATCCACACTGTCTGACGTTTGGGATCTGTTGTTTGAGGAACCTTATCCTACTCTGAGCGTTGTCATTCAGAGTTGGATGTGCGGCCTGAGGTCATCATCCCTTCTTCTTCGCTGTCCGGTTTGGCAATTTCACCAAGGCGGGCAACCCTCGAGGAGGGCTACAATTCTCACCGCAACACAAATACATGTGCATGCATGCCATCAGCAACATCATGATTATATCATGTATGTCCTTCTGACAGCAATCCTCCACATTGTCTGACGTTTGGGATTTGAGGAACCTTATCCTACTCTGAGCGTTGTCATTCAATGTTGTTTGTGCGGCCTGAGGTCATCCCTTCCTCGTCGATGTCTGGTTTGGTAATTTCACCAAGGCGGGCAATCTTCCAGTGGTGCGGAGGAGGCTACAAGTCTCACCGCAATACAATGACATGCGCAAGCACGCGCAGCACTTTTGGTGCAACCATTGCAGGCTTACTTGTCAAGGGATTGTATTGGCTTCACACGGCAATGAAATGTGCTTCTAGCAGCCAGATTGTCCAAAGTTGTGAGAAAGATTTGGTGTTATACCCTACTCTGAACATTGTCATTCCCCAAGCCTGTGCGGCCTGAGGTCATCACATCCTCGTTCCCCTTTGGTCCCTTTAATTGTTCTTTGGAAATTTCACGAAGGCGGGCAATTCTGCTGCTGCTGCGCAGGGTTGCAATTTTCAGAGCAACAAGCATGTGCAGCATTTTTGATGCAATCGCTGCAGGCTTACTTTTCAAGGGACTGCGACTTCATATGGCAATGACGAATCGCGAATTCTTTTGCAAATAATATCTCATGAGTCACGAGTGTGCTTCTGCCAGCCATCTTGGACATGACCCACTCAAAACTTGTTAAGACAGTCAATCGCAAGACGCATCCTCAAAATTGTCCGTACCAATCATGGCGGCTGGGTCGACTCATGCTGCGCTGCGGCGATCATTCGAGAAGCCGACCGGTAGATTGCCTGGCGGCGGAATTATCTCCGCTGATTGAAAATCTCGCAGCCGTGTACGGAAGAGAAACTGACCTCAAGGAGTTGCTACCTTTCCCTATACATTGCCCGGCTTGTCAGAATCCGCTTGCTGAATGCAGAAGCTCGGCAGCTGCTGCAATCATAGTCGACCTGGCTGGCATTGTGGAAAAGCAGCATGTCCCATTACGCTGCAGGCGTCCATCCTGCCCTGGCTTTGGGGTGCTGTATTGGCACAACTACAGGGTGCGTGAAGGGCGGCATGTTTTTCATGGAAAGCTACCAGGCTTCCGTTGCTTCATGCTATCTTCTGTTTTTGGCTTTAGTGTGCCGTGGCTTCAGCAGTTCCATGCTGGCCTGGTCAGGCAGCACGCGTCATTCACTAGTGAAGCGGATGTGCTCACTGCGCGGGCTGCCCGCCTACGTCTGCTCATCAGCCAAGGTTGGTTTACATGGCGCCTTCTCACAAGGGCACTGGGGGCAGATCTGAACCTGTCTGAGATGGACTTTTTGAAGCCTTTGGAAGACATGGTGGCCCTTTTCTTGCCGCAGTTGCAACACACATTTGGACAGAATATGTTGCAGGCAGCACAAGAAGCAGGCATGCGCTGCGATGTGGTGGTCCTCGATGGCAACGCCAAGAATCGGAGGGCTGTGTGTGCAGCAGCTTTGGCCGGCTCCTCTCATTCTGAGCATCTCCCGCGCACCTTGCGCCACACCTGCACCAGGACGTCGGCCTTCCGCCATGCTTTTTGCCGTTGGCATTGCGAAGGACCTATGGACGGAGAAGATCACCTTCAGGTGCAAGGGCTGGGTCATTGTCATTTGTGTTGCTTTCTTCTGGCTGAAAAAATGTGCCCTTGTCTTAGACCCCAACTTCAGGATGTGGAGATTGTGCACCACAAGGTGGTCAATGATGGGCAGCAGCTTATGGTTTTGCTGAAGAGACCATGGAGCCTCAGAGAGAGGCTTGGGTTTCGGATGCATGTGTTCCTGCAGCAGTTTTGTCGAAATATGTGCGACAAGTAGGCCAAGAAAAGCTCAAGCCTCGCAAGCGGTCACATGAGGATCAGTCGCAAAGCCTTGGCGAAGCATCTTCTCCATTGCCATCAGCTTCTCGGCCTGCGGGGACAAACAGTCCTGCAGACCTGCAGCAGCTCTCAGACTCCACAGATCTCATGTCGGTCACCTGTTCTACGCACAAAGAAAGCACAGCTGCCCAAAAGCAGCTTAAAAAGTCTGCCGGAATGCTGTGCGCGTGTTTGTCGGACGGTGTAATCTTGCACATGCAAGAGATCGATCTATGGCTGCGAATCTCTAAGCCAGCGATACATCTGCGTTGCCACCGTCAAGGCATTGATGCCGTCCCCCTGTGTAGTCGTGCATGATGACGCTTGTCACTTGCACAAATATGCGGCCCGCAGGGCAAAGGACAGAAGGGTTGCATGTCTGTTGCTGCGGGATATATATATATATATTTGTAACTATTGGACCTGGGCAATCAATAGTATGCTCTGGAAGCAAACCTTGAAACCAAACCTTCAGCCCGAACCAGATATGTGTCGGAGTTAAATGAACTAGATTGGCCCTGCAGGATTCAGCAGCTGCCGCTGGCATAGCCCCGCCAAAGCTGACCTACGTATGTGATAAGTTTCACATGGCCGGACACACAGACGCCTGGTGCAGGAAGACTTGTGATCCGGACCTGCCGGAACATGCTTCTGTTCTGAAAGGGATTATATAGAACATCAGTGTGCGAGTTTACCTTCACTTGGCTCAGCAAGTATAAGCACCAAACAAAGCACATGAATGAATATGGCTTCAAATTCTTCCTCTTGGACATGGCGTGGAGCCACAACGAAATCATTTTGCAAGGAGGTTATCGGCCAGAGGAAGTGGCAGGATCACTTAGTGCTAAACGCGCTAGAAAAAACATTGTGGTCTGATCTTGCAAGTACCGGGCTGCATGCTGTTAAGTCTGCATCCCAGTCGTTCGATCATGTCCCTGCGCATGTGCAAATGTGCTTGTCCATCCTACTTGCTAAAAATGCTGCAGTGTTTTTCGCTCATCACGGGTGCAGAATCTTGTAGTGGTAAGTTCCACCGCCATGTCTGGAACCCATGAAGATAGACAGAACATACCGGCCATGAAGCTCATGTGGGATGAAGTAGACGCACGCTTTGATCCAAAGTATGTGCTTGGGGAAGCTGGCCATCGCTTCTGCCAAACATATTCCGTGAGAGCTGCCCATCCAGAATTTCCTTACGCCCTGCATTGTTTGTCAATGATGTGTGCTCTGGTCAATGGGGCTCGTGTTGCTGTCTTTCCCACATCCCAATCGCCTCTGACTCTTGTGGCCATCAATGTGAACTATGCCCAAACGAGAAAATCGTCCATGACAGGCCACGCAGAAACCTTGGGGCAAGCGTTGGATGCTGTCATCCTGAAGCAGTGGAATCAAGATTGGAAGAGAGCTTGCCAGAGCCGGCAGTGCAAGATGGATTGCCAGGTGGGCCTTCCGGAGGGCTTCGAAGGCCGGGCTTATATATACATTTTTCGTCGATGAGATGTTTGACCCTTGTAATGCTTTAACTTTGTGTAAAGGCACGACAAATTTAATGACAGTTTGCATGACAACTTTTTTGTGTCCTTGCCCACTTTCAGCGCAGGTATTTGCGGCCAAAAATACTATCAGCTACAGTGGCAGCTCCACGCCAGAAGAATGGTTTCATCGTTGCTCCGGAGACTGGGACCAAGTCCGGAACGCGGACAAGTTGCCAGGTGACTTCTCGGGCCGGTGTTGGTACGGCTTACTCGGCAACTTTGATGAAGCCTACGACTTCTTGCTCAGTCTTGTGCTTTTGTCAGATCCCAGCACATCTTCCAAGGACAAAGCAAAATCGAAGGTGAACCCGTACCAGAGCGCTTTCAACAAGCTGCTGCAATTCGGCTCCAGCGTCAGAGCCACGAAAACAGCAGGCAGCTAGGGTGAAAGGCCTGACCGGACAATAAGCATGGGAATCACCTGCAACATGCACCCGGCGCAGTACATTCCAATGGAAAGGGGCGAAAAAGGTTCCTCGTTGCAGTTCAATTCTGCCACACGTCTCATCAAAAGTCTTGCATTTTCTTGCTTTTCTGGCACGTCTATCGCTCCGTTGACTGCGCAGGAGCTTCGCGGCACCACTGGGTCCCCCTCACTCCTGACATTGCTGAGTTTATCGGCGTTGCCAAAGAAGCGGCATCTCCGCTCAGGAATGGCGCGAGGCCGGCTTCGCAGATGCAGGCGTCGTGCAGCTCACGCAGAATGCTGCCCGGGAGTACGTGCCATCAGAAGAGGGATACCCAGTTAGGCTTTTGGATGGCAAGCTCAGCCGGCTCCGTTTCAAGCGTGACCAATCCGCTCCAAACGGCTTTGAGCAGCCAACCGCAACTTTGCCATTCCTGAGGAATGTTCCATTCACAGCAGTGGCCCGACTGACGGCATACTTCTCAGGGCCGCACCAAGTCATCACTCTCACTGCGGAAGCAGAGTCGTGGCACTTGTCCTACCAGGGCGCCATGAATGTTCAGAGCCATGTCGTTCGTGAGCCTGGGGACGTGCAAGCTGGTGCTCGTTTTGGTGCAGCTCCTTGGCAAGTAGGCGTCCTGGCAGCCTTGCTCTTGGTATTCGAGATCTTTGTTGGGGCCCATTCCGTTGAAGCTCTTCAAGCAAAAGCTTTGCAGGTCACTTCTCAGCATTTGCAACGTGCCTACGCTGTTCTCCATCTCGTCCTCTAGCGGATTCAAACAATTTTTCCTGTTCATGCGGATATGTTTGCTGCTCTAATAATGCTTGCCAGCTTTGGACTTTGGCGTTGAAATTGCAGAACATGACTTTGCCACTCTTGCCTGTAAGGTTCAGAGGTTGAAGCAGATTGCACTCGGGGATGCTGCCACAAGCCCAGACAATGCCCCGCCGCTGGAACAAGAGGCTTCCTTTGATGTGGGCTCTCTACGTGTTCCATATGATGAACATGCTTTTGCACCTGCAACGCAGCCGCGGAGACCAGTCGATGAGAGTGAGGATGAGGATGATGAAGGGGACGCGGGAGAAGTTGACATGGAGCCACCCCAAGAGCCTGCTGAACACTTGGCCCAGCCGCCCCAGCCACCCCATGGATACGGAACCCGCAGCTTTAACTCTGCGAGATGTTCGTGCCAGTGATTATGGTTTTGTTGACTATGGACTTTCTGTGCAGCCGGATGGCCTCCACAGCCGCCACTTGACCGACAGGGCAATTTTGAAGCAAACGCTTCTGACAGGGAAGCCCAAGGTCACGTGCAAGGAGGCTTGTGACAAGATGCGCAGCTTCCGACACGCAGGTCGCAAGGCTTTACCCAAGGAAAAGTGGACTGCTGTGATGGCAGCTGCCGCGGGGCAACATCCAAACCTATTGCGCCTGGAAGGTGAGACATTGTGCTTGCATGCGCAGGTCATACCTGACACTTCCGATGGCAAGGTGCGGTACCACAACGATCTCATGAAAGCCTGCGGCCTCACCTTGCGGGAGCTGATCGCAGCCATGAACAAGACAACTGAGGCATCTGAGAAGTCCGAGCAAGACCGCCGTGCAAAACGTACCAGGAATGAGTGACATAGGGCAGCCGTTCCGGCAGCGCGGCATGAAGATTATAAAGGGCGAAAATGGAATTGGCGCCAAGAACACAAATGAAGCAATGTAATTTGAATTTCACTCTTCATGTCCAAAAACCCCCTGGCAAGAACGGAATTGTCCTGACCTGGCCAGGACAAAGCTCTGGAAGAGTCGGCTGCGCGCTGCTTTGACATGATCATGGCCTATAGCTAGGACTGCGCTCGTGGCCATGATGGCTTTGTGACAGCAAGTACTAGGCGCAGTGGGGCTCGCATGGCTCCCTGCGTGCCAAATCACATATCACGGTCTTTGGCCGCACAAAAGCTTCTATATAGTCTCTTACTAATAACTGATCAACAGAGCGGGCCAGCGGATCAGCGGATCAGCGGATCAGCGGACCAGCGGATCAGCGGATCAGCGGACCAGCGGATCAGCGGATCAGCGGACCCAGCGGATCAGCGGATCAGCGGATTAGCGGACCAGCGGACCAGCGGATCAGCGGATCAGCGGATCAGCGGATCAGCGGACCAGCGGACCAGCGGATCAGCGGACCAGCGGATCAGCGGATCAGCGGATCAGCGGATCAGCGGATCAGCGGACCAGCGGATCAGCGGATCAGCGGATCAGCGGACCAGCGGATCAGCGGATCAGCGATCAGCGGATCAGCGGATCAGCGGACCAGCGGACCAGCGGATCAGACAACCCCACGATCATAAGTCACTGCTCTCCACCCTTGGCAACCAACAGAGCTGTTTTGTCAATGACACCACGGTGAGATTCAGAAGGAATAACCAAATTCGACGACGACGATGCAGATGGAGATTCCTCAACTTCAGGCTCCCTTCTCTCAACTGGAGGCTTTTTCGCCGCTGTCTTCTTTGCAGTCACAGCAGGAGATCTGCTATGCTCCCCCTCTCAGGCACTGATGGAGCACTGCTTTGAACCTCTCTCTCAGGCACAGAGCTTTCTTCTTTGGTGGCCTCTTAGGTTCGGGTACACCAGAAGATTCAGAAGCAGCACCCGAAGAGGCCTTAGGCACAACCTACACCAGCAGCCGGAGAAGCTCTAGGCACCGCTGCAGCGCGAGCCCTCTTAGGCTCAGGTACACCAGTGTAGTACACCAGACGATTCAGTAGCAGCAACTGGAGAGGCCTTAGGTACAACTGGAGTACGGGATCTCTTAGGTTCAGGTACACCAGAAGATTCAGAAGCAGCAGCCGAAGTCTTGGGCACCGCTGGAACACCAGCCTTCTCCCTGGGAGCTGACTTGCTTCTTCTAGGCACCGGAACAGTTCTCCTTGGCACAGTAGCAACCGATGTAGTCACCACGAGATGCAATAGACTCAGAACCTGCTACACTTTCGCGCTCCGCGCGATACGAAGGTTGATCTCTGTCTCGAACGTCTGGTCGATCAGGGACCCAAACCCAACGCCAAGAACCAGGCTCAGATGTTCCAGGAGGTGGTCCTTCAGGAGCTTCAGGAGGCGGTCCTTCTGGGGGAATAGGACGGCGAGCAGAATCGGGTGGAGGTTCTCTCGCAAGCTGCTCCCTATAGTAGCGCAGGTAATCGCACTGGCTTCTCCACGATCAAACCTGGCCACTTGAGAAGCACGCCACGGATTGCCACCACGCGCCCCACGAAGCCGCTTTTTCTCACTCATGCAGTCGCCCAAGTAAGAGCCACCAAGCAATCGCGCAAGCGCGAACGAAAGATTGCAAGAACCCTAGATGTAGTGCACAATGCAGTGTAGTCTAGGAAGTTTCGATGATATTATAGTTGATTGATTAGAGCCGGGTTACGGCTGATAACCAGAAAAATCAGTCACAACCAGTAAATTCGCGAAGTTGATGACAAATAAAGATGTAGATTCAAAACACCAATGCAAAAATGCAAATCAAGTAGATCCGCGAAGAATGGCACTCTTTTATGCGGGCATCTTGAGTCAAACGTCGCTGGCCAAGTCTTGAGTTTTCATCCCGGATTTCAGGATAAAAGAACATGTTATCATTGAAAGATAACCTATTGATTCGTCTATTCCTTGTTGACCTCAAATGACATCATGTACACTTTACAGTCATTGAGTACAACATCATAGATACTCATGCACAAGGCGAGGAGTTGATGGAGTATTTTCATCCATTTGTCAGTAGATTTACTTTCAATTTTGGCGCTAGCATTTTTCCTTTTAAAAGTCCTTTTAAGAAGTGCTTCAAAATCGCGATTTTTTTTGATTTGGCGCCGAGATCCGGCTTTGGAGCTGCAATTCCTGTTGTGATTATGTACAAACTTCTCTGTGTGAAAACTTTTTTCTGTAAATCTGTGAAAGCTTGCAGTGTGTAGAAGCTTGCTGTGTGTAAAAGCTTCTCTATGTGTAAAAGCTTCTCTGTGAAAAAAGTTTCTCTGTGTGTAAACGCTTGCCATGTGTAAAAGCACTGTGTGTAAGTGTTCTGTGTGTAAGCGCTTGCTGTGTGTGAAAGCGTGCTGTGTGTAAAAGCTTCTGTGTGTAAAAGCTTGTTGTGTGTAAAAGCTTCTGTGTGTAAAAGCTTCTCTGTTTAAAAAGCTTGCTGTGTGTAAAAGCTTTTCTGCGAAAGAACTTGCTGTGTGTAAAAGCTTTCTTTGTGAAAGCTTTGTATCACAAAGTAGTACTGGGACATACTTTGTGCAAGGTTTGTAGTACAAAGTAGTACTGGGAAGTGCTTTCGCAAACTTCGTAGTACAAAGTAGTACTGGGAAGTACTTTTTGCAAGCTTTGTAGTACAAAGTAGTACTGGGGGCAAGCTTTGTGTAGTACAAAGTAGTGCGGGGAAATGGTTTGTGCAAGCTTTGTAGTGCAAAGTAGTACTGGGAAGTAGTTTGTGCAAGCTTTGTAGTACAAAGTAGTACTGGGAAGTGCTTTGTGCAAGCTTTGCAGTACAAAGTAGTCATGGAACGTGCTTTGTGCAAGCTTTGTAGTACAAAGTAGTACAAAGTGTGAAGTGTGGAGTGTAAAGAAAGCAGTGAGATGTGAGAAGTGTGAAGTGTGGACTGTGAAGTGTGAAATGTGAAGTGTGAAGTGTGAAGTGTGAAGTGTGGAGTGTGGAGAGTGCAGTGAGAAGTGTGAAGTGCGAAGTGGAGCTTCAAATGCGACTTGTGAAACAGGACACCACTTTCGCAGAATGCACGCACGCACGGGCTTGGCTGGCGCACGGCGCATGCAAGTTCTATAGATGAGAAAGGTCTTATATTAACTTATATATTTATATATATAAATATGTATGTATGTATGTATGTACTATACCCCTAAGGCAACTTCCGCCCCGCCTCGTGAGGGTACTACTGGTAACCCGTATTTAAGAATTGATGTTTTGAACCATTTTTGCACCCACAAAGGGGGGACCCCTTGAAGTCCACCGATGTAGCCAGTTTTGCATGGTTTGCGGGTCTCTGAGCTTGCTCCGTGGTTTGGTTCTCCGGGGTAAATACCTGGGCCCACAAGTTCATACATGTTTTAGTGATTTTAGTGAAAACATCATAATCGTTCATCCCATCTGGAAAAACAGTCACCATCAGACACCAGGTGTGTCTGACAGTACTGTGACTGTGTTTGATCATGACTTTCCCGTTACAGAAACATGCGCGTGTATATTATTTATTTAAATATATGAAAATATAAATATATCATATACATATGCGAGCACATATTTAATATGCAACATCCACAATGGTCATATGCAGTCATCTTTTTCTTAACCGTTGTTCAAGGACAGGGGCTAAAAACCTATGATGTAACATTCCCAGTGTTTTTCAAGTTTGTTTTGTCACAGGGCTGAAAAGCTGGTGGCCCAACATCTTCAAAGATTTCTCTGTTCACAAGGTCCAGTGTCTGAAAACCTAGAGCCCTTGATTTCGACATCAAACCAGACTACCATCATTGCAAACGATGAGTTGCTGAATCTAAGGTTTTGCCAATATGTTTCAGCAACCACTCCGTGGCTAAAAAGGGTGGCACTAGCCTCAGGTTTTCAACCATCTTATATATAATTATATATTATATATATATATTATATATATATATATGTTGATTCACCGCCTCTCCATTCGCAGGGACTTTCATGCCCAGATGTGGAAAAGGTCCTCAGGGAAGGGACTTGGACGCTGCCAAAATTGGTAGCGGAGCTACCAACGCTCCTTGTAGCTCCGAGTAGCACGGAGGTCTTAGGAAAGGCCTGATCCGTGGATTCACCGCCATGGAATCTGGTACTTCGCTGAAGTACTTCTCAGGAGATGATGCCGACTACAAAGAGTACCGGCGCTGGAAGACTTGGGTTCAGAACAAAATGATGGTTATGGACAAACTTAGCAAGTCAGCTCGGGGAGCTTTTGTCTGGACATTGCTCCAGGGCCGGGCACTCGAAACAGTCGAGCACCTGAAGCCTGACGAGTACCAAGTTGAAGGAGGTGACACGGTGATTTTCACCTTGTTAGATCAGCGTTGGCCAGAAAAGGATCGAAATGATGAAATGGGCGAGATTATCGCCGAAGTGTTCAGCCTGAAGGGCAAAGATGGGGAGTCGCTTCGCCAATGGGCAGCTCGCTCCCGTGAAGTCTTTGACAGGTGTTCCAGAAAGGGTGGAGTCAAGTTTCCAGAAGAGGCTCGTGGATGGGTCCTTTTAAACTGCAGTGGGTTGACCGAGGGTGAGCGAGCAGTAGTGCTTGCGAGAGCGCAGGGCGACCTCAAGTTTGACAGCATAGCCCAGTCCATGAGAAGTTGTTACCCCGAGATGACAATCTCTCGGAAGCGCGCCTCTGGAGTTCATGTGGTAGAAGAAAGTGATCATGCCGAACAGCCTGAGAGCACTGCAACTGTTTCTGCCGGTTTTGAAGACGTCGAACTGTTTTTAGCAGAACATGGGTTAGCCGAGGATGGAGAAAATGTACAACATGATGAAGCATGGGATGAACGTGAAGCTGCCGAGGTTCTAGCAGCCTCATGGAAAGATCGTCGGCGTGAACTCAATAATTACGTTGCAGAAAAATCGGAAGTTCACCCAGGCAAATGACTTACGTCGAGCCTTTAGGGTTGAGGTGGAGGAAGTGAAACGGAGGTCAAAATGTTTCAAGTGTGGCAAGATGGGGCACTTTGCCCGAGACTGCCGCCAGCGTGGAACTGCCTCAGGGTCTTCATCATCAACCGCTGCCACCAACAAAGAACACGGCGCCAGTATGGTGCAACATGTGCCTCAATTGGATGAGCATTTTGTGTGTTCAGCCAGTGTTCAATCTGTTGACGTCACCACTGGACATCTAGTATGCCTTGTGAGCTCACCGGGTTTCGCAGTTTTGGATAGTGGATGCGGCAAAACAATCATTGGAGCCAATACATTGCAAGATTTCCTTGGAATCTTTGAAAGTTGTGGTATCCAAATTCCTTCAGAACGACAGGAAACCAACATTTTCAAATTTGGAAATGGTGAGCGAGAGATATCCAACAGGATGATTGACATGCCCGTGCAGATTGCTGGGAAGCGCGGTATTGTCCGCGCCGCTGTTGTCAAAGGCGACGCTCCACTGCTGCTGTCAAGGTCGGCTCTCAAAACACTGAAGGCCAACATGGACTTTGACAAAGATGAGCTGCAGCTGTTTGGCACTGATAGTGTTCCTATGCTGGTCAATGAGGCTGGTCAATACACCATCAATGTTTCAAACTTTCCAGGAGTGAGCCCATGTGAACATCCGCCGTCAGCGTCCGTTGAACTGCCAGCTTCAACCGAGCCAGCATTGCCTGATGGCCAGTCAGCCGACTTGGCCGAATCAAGTGCCTCGGTTAAGTTTAATTTTCACCGGGATAAGCCTAAAGACTATTGGGAAATAAGGCCTAAGGAAAGGGTTGTAATCCGACACCACCGTAAGCCTAGACATGCTAGGTTCACACCATGTCACACCCAGTGTCCTGTTGACCCACGTGATCTGCATCCAATCCGATGTACATTCATCAGTGACCCTAGCCAAGAACATGATGTGCAGGTATGTGATGAGTGGCGAGTGGACGGATCCCAGTGTTGCACACGTTGTCCAAGGGAAGCATGCATGGAAGGGCCGTACAGTATTCTCTATCCAGTCCCATGTTGATCTGTCAAGTTTTGCCGACCAGGATTGCGAAGTTCAGCTGATGCAGTGGTCTCCCAAGCAGCACCGACAGCTGATGCACCAAGTCCAGCAAGGTACCATGCCGAAGGGTCCAGGTAAGATCAATGTGATAGAGGTATTTTCCCCTCCACGTTTTGCCTTGGAATGTGAAAAGATGGGTTGGTCTTGTTTGTCTGCAGATCTGTGTACAGGCTGGGATTTCCGTAAAAGTAGTGACCGTCAAGCCATGAGGGAAACAGTGAAGAATCGTAAGCCAGACCTCCTTGTCCTTTGTCCTCCATGCACTTGGGCTGGGGGTTGGTTCCACCTAAATAAGAAGCACATGTCAGATGAAGAACTTCGTGAAAAGAAGATCCTCACACAACTGTTCATCAATTTCTGCAAAGAGTTGATCAAGATTCAGTTGAGCAACGGGGGTAGAGTCATGTTTGAACATCCAAGAGATTCCGTTGCTTGGGAATTGCTAGAGGAATTGTCATCACAATTGCATACGGTGGATTTGCACATGTGTCGTTTCGGTCTCAGAGTGCCCCAAGGCCCACTGATCCGCAAAGCCACCAGACTGATGGTTTCACATGCCAACATGCGAGAGCTTGGACGCCTGTGCCCAGGCAGTAAGCATCCGGACCATGTAGACCACCTGCCCATTGCAGGGTCCCATCCGAGCATTGGGTCAATCAGTAAGCATGCAGGTAAGTACACCAGTGCTTTTGTCAAAGCTGTGTTGAAGACGGTCCATGAACTGCCTGCCACAGACGTGTTGGTGTTACATCAGGATAACCCTGCCGAATGTCTCGTTGCCGCTCATGAGGAAGAGCTTGAAGGTGATGATGAACAGAAAATCAAAGCTAGCCTGAAGAAGCTTCATCAGAATCTAGGTCACCCCCCAAATGAGCACCTAGCTCGGATCCTCAAGCATGGTGGCGCATCCACCAAAGCTTTGCAGCTGGCTAGAGACTTTGCATGTGAACAGTGCATCGCACAGGCACGACCACGGTTGGCTCTTCCAGCTCAGACCAACCGAGTGACAGAGTTCAATGCATTGGTAGGTCTTGATGTCAAGTATTTGGATGGTTGGGGAATGAACCAAAAGATTCCTGCCCTCAATATCCTGGATTATGGTAGTAGCATGCAAATGATGGTACCCCTGTTCAAGCGTGAAACATCCGAAAGCATTCGTCATGCCTTCATGGAAAGATGGGTGTCATGGGCCGGTATGCCAACTGAAGTCATCCTAGATCCTGCCAAGCCAAACGTTGCAGATGCCTTGACACAACCGCTCGAAGAGCGTGGGGTGGCTATCCGTGTCACGGCGGCTGATGCCCATCACCAGCTTGGGAAGGTAGAAGTCCATGGGGGTTGGTTTAACCGTGTTCTCCGAAAAGTCATAGAGGAACAACAGCCGAGCAATCAGAGTGAATGGTTGGATTGCGTTCATGCCTCCCACTGTAAGAATCAGCTGATCCAGGTGTATGGCATGACTCCCTCACAACATGTCTTTGGTGTTAACCCCAGGATACCAGAAAACATTCTTGATGAGCCGTTGGAGATAGTTCCAGCCACAGCATCGCTGTATCAAGCTGCAATTGCAAAGCAGGTAGCTACCAGGCAATCCGCCCGAAGGGCAGTGCTGGAATTGCAGGATGCGAAGGCGCTGCGCCTTGCTTTGGCTGCTAGACCAAGAGTCACTCCAAGTGTGTCTCCAGGACAATATGTGGCTTATTGGCGAACCCAAAAGTGGATTCAAGGGAGTCTTGAACAGCATGGTAGGTGGCATGGGCCCGCAATTGTTCTTGGTCATGTTGGTAGAAATGTTGTGGTTATCCATAAACGACAGGTTTTCAGGTGTGCCCCAGAACAAATCAGACCATCAACTGAGTCCGAGAAACAACTTGCCCAGACACCAGAGTTGGAATTGGCTGGTATCAAACACTTGATTGATCAGGGAGCTATCCAGAGTAAGCAATACGTTGACCTGGTTCCCCAAGGGTATCCAAGTGAAGCCCCTGATCAGCAGCCGTCTCCCGACAATGCAGAACAGAATGCCGCTGTTCCCCAATCCGTTCAAGACCGAATGCAGTCAGCTGTTGAAGAGACTCCAGCGCCAAATGCTGCCAGTCCTGCCGGTGAGCCTGAAATGCCCTCTGTTCCTGCAGTGAATCCAAAGTCACTGCCAGCCTCGAGCCCAGGGAATGCCCAAGAGAATGAAGGGTATGGCCCTATCCGTAGGAAGGTGTTGGGGAAACAAGGTCCGATGTCGCTGTATCGTCCTGGTTCCATGGCACAAGACGATTTCGCAGAGCTGATGCAAGAGGTGGTTCCCCAGTTGTTAGAACAGGTTCTCAACCAAGAAGATCAAGCCATGCCAGGTGCCGAGTCAGCCTCGTCTGCCGACCGTTCTGCCGGAGTGAAGCGAGATGCATCCCCAGCTGCTCCTCCATTGGAGCCTTCTGCCAAGAGCCAGCGAACTGTCTCTCCTGACCGTAGCGATGTCCTTCCGGCCGATGTAGTGGGCAGAGAAGAAGGTCATACCTTCTCCCAAGATGAAGTGACAATTCTGTCTGTAGAGCATGTTCCAAACATTCCTACTGAACAACTCACCAGTGAAGAGCGACAGGAACTTCATGACATGTTGAATCAACAGGTTCCAGTCGAAGTCATGGTAGCCAACTATTTGCAAAAGAAGGCATCAAAAGAAATTCAAGGTACTGGCAATCCACCTGAATTGCAGAACAAAATTGATGAGGCAAAGTTGTTAGAATGGAACACGATCCTCGCCAAGAATGCTGCACGAGTTGTGTTGGGTCCCGAAGCTGATCAAGTGCGATCCAAGTTTTCTCACCGTATCATGGGTAGCAGGTATGTCATGACCATCAAACAGGAGGATGACGCTCCTGCCAGAGTCAAAGCACGCTGGTGCCTGCAGGGCCATTTAGACCCTGACCTTCGTGAGAAAGCCACTGCTGGAGATCTCCAATCTCCTACCCTGTCTCAAGTTGCCAGAAACATGGTGTTTCAGTTGATTTCTTCATTTAAATGGAGACTCAAGCTTGGTGACATTCGAGGTGCGTTTCTCTCGGCAGGGAATTTGCCCATGCGATACCGGCCGTTGTATGCCCGTCTGCCCCAGGGAGGAATCCCGGGAATTCCTGAGGGATCTCTCATCGAGGTGTTAGGCCATGTGTATGGCCTCAATGATTCACCATCAGCATGGTACCGTCGTTTATCGACAGTGTTGCTGCAGGCTGGATTCGAGAGATCCCGTTTTGACAGTTGCCTATTTTACATGCGAGAGAATGGTGAGCTGACCGGCATATATGGTATCCATGTAGATGACTGTGCGACTGCTGGTGTAGGTCAAAAGTATGAAATGGCTCTCAAAACACTTCAGACCAGTTTTGAATTCCGAAAGTGGCGCGACGGGTTCGAGGGTGGTGATTTTTGTGGGGCGACTTACAAACAGTGTCCAACAACGTTTGAGGTAAAGATGTCCCAAGAAAAATTCATCGATAAGCTCAGACCCATGCATTTTTCCAAAGGACGTATCAAAGAACGAGATTCCCCCTTGACAGAAAAAGAAATTAGCTGTCTCCGAGCTATCAATGGAGGGCTGAACTGGCTGGCCACTCAGTCACGACCTGACCTGTCAACTCAGGTATCGTTCTCTCAGCAGTCTTTTCCAGTGCCCACAGTGGCTGATGCATTGGCAGCAAATAATGCGATTCGCCGTGCAAAGCAGCATAGAGATCAGGAAATCCGTTTCTGTAGCATAGCTCTGGAAAAGTTGTCCGTGATGTGCCACAGTGATGCTGCTTTTGGCAATGCAAAAGCTAATGCAACACAGGCTGGATTCTTGGTTGCTTTCACTAGTAAAGAAATCAATGAAGGAGAAATGTGTGATTGGTCCCCAGTGTTTTGGAGAAGTGCACGGTTGCCTAGGGTAGTGAGTTCAACGCTGAGTGCAGAAGCTCAGAGCATGGCCGTGGCATCGAGCATGTGCGAGTGGATCACGCTTCTATTGTCTGAAGCACTCGAAGGTCCAAGGTTTTCCCATTCATGTTGGAATAGAACTCAGGACCGTTTGGTGTTGTTTGCTACAGACTGCAAGTCGCTGTATGATCATTTGTGTTCACAGTCATCCCCTACCTTAGAAGATCGTAGGACTGCCATAGATATCATCATCATTCGCGATTCCATCCACCGGTTGAATGCCTTCCTGAGATGGCTTCCCACAAATAGAATGCTTGCAGATGCCCTGACAAAGGAAAGTCCGGAAGCCTTTGACCTGCTGCGTGCTTGCCTGAGAACAGGCAGATATCAGATCAGCCCAGAAGAGAAGATTCTCGAGCTGCGTGCCGACGAACGCAACAGACGTCAGACCTTTGCGCAGAAAACAGCATGTTGTCCCAAGGGTAATGCCGAGGACCAACCTCGGCTGAAAAACCAAAAGTAAATGCCAAAAAGCAGTGGGGTATCATATCTAACCAGGGGTTAATAATAATAAAAGTAACTTCCATAAGCTATGGGCAAGGGGTCACTTAAGCCTGAGCAATGTCCAGGGTATAAGTAGGGAACCTTGTTAGTGAGATAATGCGGTAGACAACTTGTGGCTCGAATACATTCCGTGGTGCTCCCCCTTTTGATCTAATTCAATTGACTAAGATGTCAAACTCGAAGATGCCTCGAACGTCTGGTGACCACCGAGTTCCATGGTCTATCGATGACCATGACAGGTGTGTGGAGTTGGTGCTTCGTGCTCGCCAGCGTGGAGCATTTGACTTGGTGATGAACCGAGTGCGTCGAGTGGAGGAGGGTTTGCAGGCCGATTTGGCGGCAGTGGGTCTCACTGATGGCGATTACGCCAAATGTGATGAGATCTGTGCCAAAGGGATCTCTGGCCATGGGGCCATGACCGATGCTTCCAAACGATCCCATGCAGCCGAAGATCTGGATGAAAACGATGATGATGTGGAGACGCAGGGATATGTAATGCCTCAACCGTCCAGTCCTCCGATGTCCCATGACCAGTACGAGGTGCCAGTGAAGGTGACATTTCCTCCAGGAGTTCAGTCCTTGCAGGAGTGGGGTTCCTTCAAGGTGACATTCGGCAAGTTCAAAGGCAAGAAGTCTTACTACCAGGTTTATCTGGGGAGAACTCTGATGAGATGATTGAATATCGAAAGTATCTCCTCGCTCGTCGCGAGAGTGGCTCAGCCTTGTTGAAAGATCTGGCCAAGTATCTTCATGCTATGTCCGGAGCTTCGGACGATGGACAGCTGCCGATGATTCCAGGCACCAATGTGCAACGCGTCAAGTGGACGTGATTTCTTAGCAAGGACACCCGGAACCTTTTTGATTTGTTTAGATAGAGACCAGTGTTGATTCACCGCCTCTCCATTCGCAGGGACTTTCATGCCCAGATGTGGAAAAGGTCCTCAGGGAAGGGACTTGGACGCTGCCAAAATATATATGTGTGTGTGGGCTCCCGTGAAAATCCTTTACATCCCAGTAGGGCCCTATCGCTTTCCAGGGTCTTGTGGAAATCAGCATATTGGAGATCCAACATGAACCCAAAATCCATTCCTAAACAGGCTCGGAAATGGATCGAAGAGTTGTTTTGTCGGCTTCAGGTGCTTCGGCAACACTTCATGTTCCTTTCATGTTGCATTCATTTGAATGCATCTTCCTGCACTTTCCTTTCATTTGCATGCATCTCCCTTTCATGTTGCATTGATTTGCTTTCATTGTCCTTTCATGTTCCTTTCATTCGCATTCATGTCCCTTCATTTTCCTTTCATATTATATTCCTTTTATATTCCTTTCATGTTCATTCCAATGTGCATTCATGTCCTTTCATCTTCCTTTCATTTGCATGCATGTTCCTTTTATTCTGCATTCATGTCCTTTCATTTCCTTCGTAAAGTTATGGAAATGGCTCTAAGGCTTGGCCAGGGAACTGAGTGCAACAAATGGTTATCGCTAGGTTATCGCTAAATAACCCTTCCAACATATGACATTGTTCGAAGGAAATTTGCCACAAAAACGAGAGAGACAGAGAGAGCGAGCGAGCGAGTTGGATGCCAAATGATATGGTAACTGAAGGAAACAGGCCACCACAGGTTGAATTTATCTCATCGGTTTTGCCCGTTGGGTGAATGTGCACAGTATTTGCTTGGTTTACGCCAAGTTTACTGGACAGCCGTGTATGGTCCCAGGTTGTCGCTTTTGGGGGCTATCGCTTTACAGTGTTTCGTGCACATCGACAAAAAAACTCGTGCAATACTAAAGTGGTCTTCAACCATTTTGACCGTGACTCATATATAAATAGACGTAACATGATGTAACGATAGTGTCACATAGTGCCATCTCAACTTGCCATCTCAAATTGTCATGTCAGTCACTTTCAGCAAAGAAACTCTACAGTGACTGCTTGCGTGACGTAGCCTTCGAGCACGCACACCTTGAGGTGCGGACACACTATGTTAAAGCCATCACAGCGTTCAGTTCTGCAGATCGAGGTTCAGTTCTTGCTTTGCTATTCTCTAGCGTTGGAACGTTTCACTATCGGTTTCACCGTGGGTGCATCTGCATCCCAACCACAACACAGAGCGACAAGCAGACATTGTTAGCTTCAAGGATGCCATTCATTATGCCGAGGCACAGACGGCATGTTAGCATCTACAACACAAGCAGTGTGTCTTGCGATTGGATCCGTGACATAGGAGCCAATCCCATCAGGAATCTCTCCTGACCTTGGCCAATGGCTGCAAATGGGATTGAAATGCAAGTGGGATCTTCATTGATCTTCATTGATCTTCTTGCTTGTCTAGGCAATGTGGCAGCCCTTCTCCGGACTCAGGTCCAAGAACTGTGCAGCCAGTGGTGCCCAAAGTATTTGATGGAATTTGGCCGAGAGACTGGATTCCAGCACTGAGCCCCACCAGAAGCAAAAGCCCAGCTAATTTCATGGTATTTGCACCATCTACGAAAAAGTCGGGAGTTGGTCAGAACTTGAGTCTGTGTTTTTTGGAAAAGGGCTATCGGTAGCAAGGTAGAATCAATATGTTTTTGATATTTTTTTGCAATGGTTTGTCATGGTGCTTTTATGTTTTCCCTTTTGAAACGATGGACATGTCATGTCATGTTATTTCACTGCCAAACTGATCTGTGTTCGTATGCTTCGCTTTGCGGCACGGGCAGTCTCGTGAATGGAACTTGGGTTGCGACCACAAGCTTACAAAGGATTACTGCCAGGGAGGTCTTTGCACAGGCATGCGCTTGCAAAAAAGAGAGCTTGCTAGTTGCTAGTGAAACTGAGAACTGACAGAATGGTGAAAACTCAAAGTCGCCATTAAGGCCGCCTCGGTTCATATTGCCTTGCCAATACCATAGTAGGAAAAGGAACTCGCACTGGGGCCACACTGCCACACCCTTGAAAACCGTCCCAGCCACACCAGATGATTCTAAATTCTAAATGAGCATTGAGCATCTCACGAGGCCATTGGTACATACCTCATGTTGATTCATTGTGTCTTGGGTTTGCACGGTTCGTCAATGAGTTCAACCAGCGCACAGGAGATGTCTCGCAATGTGGGGGGACGGGGGACGCATCAAGCTACCAAAGAAAGTTGTGCTTGAGTATGCTTGAGTCACTGAGTGACGAAACGCCATGAACAAAACCTTCATTTAGAGAAGCATGAAGAAACATTCTAAAAGCTGAATATAGCTGAATACAGGGAAGCAATGCACCGTCAGAATCATTTTAAATTCGAGATCAATTCTCATGATCTCTATTGAGCCAACTGAGCCACGTGCCCCACAAATAAAGACGTACGACAAATCCTCCGCCAAACCTGTCTGTTCAGCAAGAGCCTGGGGACAATCGGAGCACGCAGCAAGACTTCCATGCAGCACGCACATTGGCCTGGAAATCCAGTGTATGCGGACTCAGTCAAAGAAGCACGCAATGAATGTTCAAGCCGTGCAAGCCAATTTTGGACTGTTTGCCAGACCTTCTGCGCTTGACAGAAGACCTGTTTGTTTGAAAACCTGTTTTTGAGGTCACAGCATCACGTAACTCAGTGATGTCCTGGCCCACGCAGAAAACACCGACGACCTGCAGGCTGTCGTAATGTAATCGCACCAACGCTAAAGATTGTCTTGCTCAAGTCAAATAGATTTCTGCAAACCAAGCTTTCCTCGTAAGTCGCCCTCTGAAAGCGTTTGTCTACATGTCTCTTTGGTTCCTTTCGGCTCCGTAAATGCCGCCTGTATCCCTCTGCCGAATCACAATTCAAGTGACAAGTTGCGACAAATCGTGAAACGTTGAACAAGATGTGACAAGTAGATTTCAAGATATTTCAAGTGCAAGATTCGGTAAGTGGTGCCGGCCTCCCCACGGTGGTCCCGTCGAGGTGTTGCAGTGGCCAGGATTCGTCGTTCGCGCTGCCAGGAGATTCGACTGTGTACTGTATACAACGAAAATCAACAAGGCGTGGTGCTCCGTTTCCTGCCACAAACCAACCTAACAACAATGTTCAAGAAGTAAAGGACTCATGACTCATGAAAAAAATGAAAACGCGACTCCGACATTCTTGCAAGACTAGCTAGCCTGCTTGCTGAGGCTGTGAGTGTTTTCTTCTTGCTATCTTCGGACCCATTAACCATGCCATATCATGTCATGCAATACAGAAAAAAATCGAACGGAAAACAACCCGTCGATACGACTGATACCTTGCCACGTGGGTCAGAAAGTGCTACATGTGGACATGCATGACCTGCATGAGGTATACAATGAACTGTAGTATCGCACCTGTTCAGCACCATTTTTGGCAAGTTCAAACTCGAAGTTGGTGACCTGCAGAGAGTGCAAGCAGAGGTACTATCCAGTCCGACACGTCAGAAACTGTATGTCAACATTATAACAACATTGTCCAAAATTATGGGGTGTCCTCTCTGTCTATTTATCTATCACGAGGGCTAGGGGCGTGCGCCATGCGTTTCTAAATAACTATACATAATAAATATATTAAATAAATAATATAAGGTCAAATAAAAGGTCACATATAAGGTCCACGTGCATCTACGCAAAAGGGCGTTTCCTGCACCTTCTTCCCCCTGGGGGAAGCAATGGTTCCTCCCCCTCAACTCAAGGACCACGACATAAATATCATATACGTAATTCCCTTGGGGGAGTAGCAACCCTGGATGTCTGAAGCTCCTAAACTAGAACGTTTCAACAAAAAAAACAGATCCCCCGAAATGATCAATTTCTTTTTATATTGCATTATAAAAATGAATTTTTCAGGCTCACCGAAGGGTACCCCCACGACCGGTGTCGTAGAACTATGGAAAAAAATGCAATGAACACCAATGGAATTGGGTGGTGTTCCTCAAAAGCTGATGAGTATTTTCACTGGGGACCTATATTCTATGCATGTAGTTCTGCAAGGAATTGGGTCTCTTCCATTTCAGGGTATATATCATATACGTAATTCCCTTTGGGGAGTAGCAAACCTGGATGTCTGAAGTTCCTAAACTACACTGACCCAAAAGTAGACGGCTCAACTCAAAAACCAAAATGCCCACAAGATGGCACCGCGCGGTGAGAAAGAAAACGGCGCTATTTCAGCTGGAATAAAACGAGTTCCGCCAATTCCCAAGACAGGAGGCAAAACCACCAGGAAAGACATCAGAGTTATCCCAAGACAGGAGGCAAAACCACCAGGAAAGACATCAGAGTTATCCCGAACAGGAGGCAAAACCACCAGGAAAGACAGCAGAGTTATCCTAAGGCAGGAGGCAAAAACCACCAGGAAAGACATCAGAGTTATCCCAAGACAGGAGGCAAAACCACCAGGAAAGACATCAGAGTTATCCCAAGACAGGAGGCAAAACCACCAGGACTCAGGCGAGAGGTCCCCACAAAGAGCGTTTGAGGACCTATCGTTGTAGTACCCCGGATATTTTTCGATATTTTTTTGTCAAAATATGTTGAAAAATAACATGTTTATCAAAATATATCGTGTCTAACCTAAACCCTACACCCGTTAGAAAAAAGATGAAAATAAGAAACATATCTGCCAACAACGGGGGGTTCATGGTATGTAAATATTATACATATAAAAAATAATCAGAATGCATATATTGAAATTGTAAAATTGCGCCATCTATGTGGAGATTCGCCATCTATGTGGCATATTTTGGTTAGGTTGGTTTATGGATGTCAGGATGTGAGGGAGTTGCGCCATCTATGTGGCAAATTTTGGCTATAGGTTGGTTTATGGATGTCGGGAGATGTGAGGGAGTTGCGCCATCTATGTGGCATATGTTGGTTAGGTTGGTTTATGGATGTCGGGAGATATGAGGGAGTTGCGCCATCTATGTGAGCATTCCCAGCCTGATTTTGGCGAATGGGTGGGAGTTGCGCCATCTATGTCCCAAAAAGGCAGCTTGATGTTGAGAAAAAAATATTGGGGGAAACCAGCGCAGAAGATTGCAAAAAATGAATCATTTTTAGGGACATACATGGCGCAACTGACCTGTTTTGAATGGCAGTTGAGCCATCTATCCCCCGCATTTTGCATCTGACATAGATGGCGCAACTCAAGATTCCGAGCGTCTACTTTGACATCAGAGTAGAACGTTTCAACAAAAAACAGGTCCCCCGAAATGATCAATGTCTTTTTATATTGCATTAAAAAATGAAGTTTTCAAGCTCACCGAAGGGAACCCCCCACGACCGGTGTCGTAGAACTATGAAAAAAAACTATTTGCAATGAAAACCAATGGAATTGGGTGGTGTTCCTCAAAAAAATGATGAATATTTTCACTGGTGACCAATATTCTATGTATGTAATTCTTCAAGGAATTGGATCTCTTCCAATGTATAAGGGTATATATCATATACATAATTCCCTTTGGGGAGTAGCAACCCTGGATGCCTGAAGTTAAAACTAGAACGGTTCAACAAAAAAACACGTCCCCCGAAATGATCCGTTTCTTTTTATATTGTAAAATGAGTTTTTCAGGCTCACCGAAGGGTACCCCCCACGACGGGTGTCGTAGAACTATGAAAAAAACTATTTTGCAGATAGAATGCCTCCCCGGAAACTACAGCAGATATAGATCAATGAAAAAGACATAGAAGAAAAGGAAGGGTAAGGAACAATATAGAAGAAAAGGAGGATAAAAGGGAAGAGGATAAGGTCGGAAAAGAGACAAGGGCACTCCAGGTTCCCTGCGGGTCAGAAACATACGGCTACAGTGGGGAAAACAGCAGATAGAATGCCTCCCCGGAAACTACAGCAGATATAGATCAATGAACTAGACGACGGTTGGCCCGAGAGCGAAAAATATGTTTTCAAGCAGCTCTGAGGATGGTAGTCGTAAAAGATAGTCGGTGAATAGTTGGTGAATTTTATATGAGCTAGGGAAGGATATGGTGTGAAAAAGTACGATTGATTAAGAAGAGGATACTTGGTAAAGGGCATCAGATGACACGTGTCTTGCAACCACAGAGAGAAAGAGGGAGGGGAGAGAGAGAGAAGGAAAGGGGGGTAGAAAGAAAACATGGAGAAATATAATGTGAGCAACAGAAATGCACAGGAGGCTCGGTACCATGATGCTGCGAACGACATGTGTTATCTCATTTTACTATGGCAATTCCTACACACATTGCCGAAAGAGCTCGGCACCATCATTCCGTGGATGTGAAGAAACGCGACTCTTTTATACAGAGACGCTTTTATACAGAGACGCTTTTACACACAGACGCTTTTACACACAGACACTTTTACACGCAGACGCTTTCACACACAGACCCTTTTACACAGACCCTTTTACACACAGACGCTTTTACACACAGAAGCTTTTACACACAGAAGCTTTTACACAGAGACCCTTTTACACACAGACGCTTTTACACACAGAAGCTTTTACACACAGACGCTTTTACGCACAGAAGCTTTTACACACAGAGGCTTTTACACGCAGACTCCTTTACACACAGACGCTTTTACACACAGACGCTTTTACATACAGACCCTTTTACACACAGACCCTTTTACACACAGAAGCCTTTACACACAGAAACTTTTACACACAGAAACTTTTACACACAGAAGCTTTTACACACAAACACTTTCACACACAGAAGCTTTTACACGCAAACACTTTCACATACAGAGACCGGACCCGTGAAATCGCAATTTTATCTCAGTTTTTGACGTCCAACGTTCATTTCGTGCGAAAGGGTTGCGATGGACCAAGTACTTGGTTGGCAGTTTGGACTTGTGGAAGTAATAAGTAGTTATTGTAGATATGGTAGTTATAACAAGATATAAGTAGAGTTAAAAAAGTTATTGAAGTTATTAAATGAAGGAAAAACTTGTAATTTTATAACTTCAATAAGTTGTTATAAGTAGATATAACTTTTATAAGTTCGTTTTAAGTTTTTCGATTTGACTTTTTTCGAAAACAAGGCGAAGCATCATTTTAACGTTTTTTTTTTTGAGAATTTTGTGTTTTGTTGGAAAAGTGTGTTCAATGTTCGATTTTGTTTGCAAATCATTTTTTACAAATGGAACTTTTTCCACCAAGATAAAAGACATGTACTTACATCTGAGATTGATTTTCGCGACATGTACTATATACGAGACCCTCCTCAATGTGAGTTTCGCTGTCGGTGGTGTGACGCCCAATGCACAAGACATAAGGTGGGCCATACTGGCCATTCATGTTACAGCCACAAAGATTTGAGGTGACTTGTTGAATCTCTGGGTGAAAATGCGTTGCAGAAAGAAGTTCTCTCTCAAGATGTCTTTGTTCAATTCGTATGTTTATGACCTTAATGAAATGAATGGTAACATATTCACAGAATCATGATTTTCAACCAAATATATGTTATCTAAACAATCTAAATAAAAATATCCAACGAAGCCAATCATGACAATATATCCACGCTGCAGATCCTTTTGTTGAAATGTCTCAGACTTGTTACCGAAAGGCTTGTTGTTTGAAAGATGATTCTCTGATAGTTGGATACTTTTCTGACTGTTCTTGCCATGTTTTGGATTCAATCGGTTTCACCCAACGATTTTATAACGGGTCATTGTTGGACACAACGTCGACTCAAGATTGGAACATCCAGAGCAATATGCACGCATGGATTTTCTGTTGAGCTGTATCTACATGTGTGTGCATGTATCTAAATATATCTAAATGTATCTACATGTATCTAAATGTATCTAAATATACCTAAACGTATCTACATGTATCTAAATGTATCTAAATGTATCTTTCAAAACCGGGGTGAAAGATACAAAAAGATACATTTAGATACATGTATCTTTTGGTATCTTTTTGTATCTTTTGAAAAAATCTGAAAGATACATGTATCTAAATGTATCTTTTTGTATCTTTCCACCCCGGTTTCGAAAGATACATTTAGATACATTTAGATACATTCAGATATATTGAGATACAATCAGATATCTTCATACTCTATGGACCAGTGGCTACAACGATAAGATGTCCGAAAAAAATCATCTGACCTTAACCATGGCGAACTATACCTGCATGTGAAGGTATGTTTGCGCCCCTTTAGCGGCTCAAAGAGCCGCCTTTAAATAGCGGTCCTAAATAACCGCCAACCGTAGATTCTCAGCGGCGCCGACGCCGCTACATACTAGGCGGTCCACAGGAACCGCCGTAATGTAAATTAGGCGACTCACAAGGGCCGCCATAAGGATAGATATATAGAAATATAAAAGGATTTTTTTGTACATACGTGCGGTCCCTCAGAACCGCACACCATCCATCCGGCGGATCCGAAGCCGCCAAATATTTGCGCTTCATTCCGCTACTCCTATCAATTTAAAACACCCGGCTCTTGAGCCGCGAAATTCATATGTATATATATATCACCATATATATGCTTTATATTTCGTTTTTAAGCGATCCCAAGACCGCTGTCCATGCTTTCGGCGAATCAAAATCCGCCGTATGAAACGGAGATGCAGCAACCCTGCTGTTTGTAACGCTGCTGCGTATCTACATGTCCACCACAAAGAAAGAACCTAGGCAAAAGGGCACTGTCATTATGACATGCCCCCGAATACAGCAGCTCCATGTGTGTATTGCCAGTGTTCGCAGCGCGGCGCAAAAAATGCACGCTAAATGTCACAAAGCAACAAAAAGCAAGAAAACCAACAAAAACCTAAGAAAACAAAAAAAAAAGCAATTGTTTTTGCATAAGTTCTATAACTTTTATAAGTTTTCAGGTTTGGTTTTTTGACAGTTTCCAAAAATCACACTTACAAACTTTTAGAAGTTATAAATAGTTATATAACTTTAAGATCTACAATATGTCACTTACAACTGACATAACTAGAACTTAAACTTATCGCACTTACAGCACTTGTAAGGCTTTATTACTATGTTATAGATAGGTTATAATATACTTATAGATACTTATTACTTCCACAAGACGAAACTGCCAACCAAGTAAAATCGCAATTTTATCTCAGTTTTTGACGTCGAACGTCCATTTCGTGCGAAAAGGTTTTGCCCGTGACACCTCAAAATCGCAATTTTACCTCAGTTTTTGACGTCCAACGTTCACATTTTGTGCGAAAAGGTTGCGATGGGCCAAGTTAAATCGCAATTTTACCGCCGTTTTTGACGTCCAACGTCCATTTCGTGCGAAAGGGTTGCCCGTGACACCTCAAAATCGCAATTTTACCTCAGTTTTTGACGTCCAACGTCCACTTCGTGCGAAAGGGTAGCGATGGACTAACAAAAATCGCAATTTTACATCAGTTTTTGACGTCCGACGTCCACTTCGTGCGAAAGGGTTGCCCGTGACACCTCAAAATCGCAATTTTACCTCAATTTTTGACGTCCAACGTCCACTTCGTGCGAAAGGGTTGCCCGCGACAATCGCAATTTTACCGCCGTTTTTGACGTCCAACGTCCATTTCGTGCGAAAGGGTTGCCCGTGACACCTCAAAATCGCAATTTTATTTCCGTTTTTGACGTCCTACGTCCATTTCGTGCGAAAGGGTTGCGTTTCGTGGCGCTCCGGCGGCACCGCCCCCGCCTTAAGCGAGAGATAGAAAGAAGAGCGAGAGGAGATCTGCAGATGTGAAGGTGTGAAGATGTAGATCTGCAGATGTGGGGTGTGAAGATGTAGATTGCAGATGTGAGGGTGTGAAGATGTAGATCAGCAGATGTGAGGGTGTGAAGATGTAGTCAGCAGATGTGAAGGTGTGAAGATGTAGATCTGCAGGCGTGAAGGTGTGAAGATGTAGATCAGCAGGTGTGAGGGTGTGAAGATCTAGATCTGCAGGTGTGAGGGTGTGAAGATCTAGATCTGCAGATGTGAGGGTGTGAAGATGTAGAAGATGCAGATCAGCAGATGTGAAGGTGTGAAGATGTAGATCAGCAGATGTGAAGGTGTGAAGATGTAGATCAGCAGATGTGAGGGTGTGAAGATGTATTATAACGGCTGCTTTTTTACGAAGAACCCTTCGCAGGCGCTCTCGGGAAAAAGACATAGAAGAAAAGGAAGAGTAAGGAACAATAGAAGAAAAAGAGGAGAAAAGGGAAGAGGATAAGATCGGAAAAGAGACAGGGGCACTCCAGGTTTCCTGCGGGTCAGAAACATGTGGCTACAGTGCGGAAAACAACAGATAGAATGCCTCCCCGGAGACTACAGCAGATATAGATCAATGAAAAAGACATAGAAGAAAAGGAAGGGTGAGGAACAATATAGAAGAAAAGGAGGATAAAAGGGAAGAGGAATAGATCGGAAAAGAGACAAGGGCACTCCAGGCTCCCAGCGGGTCAGAAACATATGGCTACAGTGGGGAAAACAACAGATAGAATGCCTGCCCGGAAACTACAGCAGATACAGATCAATGAAAAAGACATAGAAGAAAAGGAAGGGTAAGGAACAATATAGAAGAAAAGGAGGAGAAAAGGGAAGAGGATAAGATCGGAAAAGAGACAAGGGCACTCCAGGTTCCCTGCGGGTCAGAAACATATGGCTACAGCAGGGAAAACAACAGATAGAATGCCTCCCCGGAAACTACAGCAGATATAGGTCAATGAAAAAGACATAGAGCAAAAGGAAGGGTAAGGAACAATATAGAAGAAAAGGAGGAGAAAAGGGAAGAGGATAAGATCGGAAAAGAGACAAGGGCACTCCAGGCTCCCTGCGGGTCAGAAACATGTGGCTACAGTGGGGAAAACAACAGATAGAATGCCTCCCCGGAAACTACAGCAGATATAGATCAATGAAAAAGACATAGAAGAAAAGGAAGGGTAAGGAACAATATAGAAGAAAAGGAGGAGAAAAGGGAAGAGGATAAGGTCGGAAAAGAGACAAGGGCACTCCAGGTTCCCTGCGGGTCAGAAACATCTGGCTACAGTGGGGAAAACAACAGATAGAATGCCTCCCCGGAAACTACAGCAGATATAGATCAATGAAAAAGACATAGAAGAAAAGGAAGGGTAAGGAACAATATAGAAGAAAAGGAGGAGAAAAGGGAAGAGGATAAGGTCGGAAAAGAGACAAGGGCACTCCAGGTTCCCTGCGGCAGAAACAAATGGCTACAGTGGGGAAAACAACAGATAGAATGCCTCCCCGGAAACTACAGCAGATATAGATCAATGAAAAAGACATAGAAGAAAAGCAAGGGTAAGGAATAAGGAACAATATAGAAGAAAAGGAGGAGAGAAGGGAAGAGGATAAGGTCGGAAAAAGAGACAAGGGCACTCCAGGTTCCCTGCGGCAAAAACAAATGGCTACATTGGGGAAAACAACAGATAGAATGCCTCCCCGGAAACTACAGCAGATATAGGTCAATGAAAAAAACATAGAAGAAAAGGAAGGGTGAGGAACAATATAGAAGAAAAGGAGGATAAAAGGGAAGAGGAATAGATCGGAAAAGAGACAAGGGCACTCCAGGCTCCCAGCGGGTCAGAAACATATGGCTACAGCAGGGAAAACAACAGATAGAATGCCTCCCCGGAAACTACAGCAGATATAGATCAATGAAAAAGACATAAGAAAAGGAAGGGTAAGGAACAATATAGAAGAAAAGGAGGAGAAAAGGGAAGAGGGTAAGATCGGAAAAGAGACAAGGGCACTCCAGGTTCCCTGCGGGTCAGAAACATATGGCTACAGTGGGGAAAACAACAGATAGAATGCCTCCCCGGAAACTACAGCAGATGTAGATCAATGAAAAAAAGACATAGAAGAAAAGGAAGGGTAAGGAACAATATAGAAGAAAAGGATGAGAAAAGGGAAGAGGATAAGGTCGCAAAAGAGACAAGGGCACTCCAGGTTCCCTGCGGGTCAGAACAAATGGCTACAGTGGGGAAAACAACAGATAGAATGCCTCCCCGGAAACTACAGCAGATTTAGGTCAATGAAAAAAACATAGAAGAAAAGGAAGAGTAATTAAGGAACTCTATAGAAGAAAAGGAGGAGAAAAGGGAAGAGGATAAGATCGGAAAAGAGACAAGGGCACTCCAGGTTCCCTGCGGGTCAGAAACATATGGCTACAGCAGGGAAAACAACAGATAGAATGCCTCCCCGGAAACTACAGCAGATGTAGATCAATGAAAAAAAGACATAGAAGAAAAGGAAGGGTAAGGAACAATATAGAAGAAAAGCAGGAGAAAAGGGAAAAGGATCAGGCTACAGCAGATATAGATCAATGAAAAAGACATAGAAGAAAAGGAAGGGCAAGAAACAATATAGAAGAGAAGGAGGAGAAAAGGGAAGAGGATACGATCGGAAAAGAGACAAGGGCACTCCAGGTTCCCTGCGGGTCAGGAACATGTGGCTACAGTGCGGAAAACAACAGATAGAATGCCTCCCCGGAAACTACAGCAGATATAGGTCAATGAAAAAGACATAGAAGAAAAGGAAGAGTAATTAAGGAACAATATAGAAGAAAAGGAGGAGAAAAGGGAAGAGGATAAGGTCGGAAAAGAGACAAGGGCACTCCAGGTTCCCTGCGGGTCAGAAACATCTGGCTACAGCAGGGAAAACAACAGATAGAATGCCTCCCCGGAAACTACAGCAGATATAGATCAATGAAAAAGACATAGAAGAAAAGGAAGGGTAAGGAACAATATAGAAGAAAAGCAGGAGAAAAGGGAAAAGGATAAGGCTACAGCAGATATAGATCAATGAAAAAGACATAGAAGAAAAGGAAGGGCAAGGAACAATATAGAAGAGAAGGAGGAGAAAAGGGAAGAGGATAAGGTCGGAAAAGAGACAAGGGCACTCCAGGTTCCCTGCGGGTCAGAAACATATGGCTACAGTGGGGAAAACAACAGATAGAATGCCTCCCCGGAAACTACAGCAGATATAGATCAATGAAAAAGACATAGAAGAAAAGGAAGGGTAAGGAACAATATAGAAGAAAAGGAGGAGAAAAGGGAAGAGGATAAGTCGGAAAAGAGACAAGGGCACTCCAGGTTCCCTGCGGGTCAGAAACATTTGGCTACAGTGGGGAAAACAACAGATAGAATGCCTCCCCGGAAACTACAGCAGATATAGATCAATGAAAAAGACATAGAAGAAAGGAAGGGTAAGGAACAATATAGAAGAAAAGGAGGAGAAAAGGGAAGAGGATAAGGTCGGAAAAGAGACAAGGGCACTCCAGGTTCCCTGCGGGTCAGAAACATATGGCTACAGTGGGGAAAACAGCAGATAGAATGCCTCCCCGGAAACTACAGCAGATATAGATCAATGAAAAAGACATAGAAGAAAAGGAAAGGTAAGGAACAATATAGAAGAAAAGGAGGAGAAAAGGGAAGAGGATAAGGTCGGAAAAGAGACAAGGGCACTCCAGGTTCCCTGCGGGTCAGAAACATATGGCTACAGTGGGGAAAACAGCAGATAGAATGCCTCCCCGGAAACTACAGCAGATATAGATCAAAGAAAAAACATAGAAGAAAAGGAAGGGTACGGAACAATTACTAATTCCTCTGCGGATCTAGAAATTTGGTTGTGGGCTACCCCAGGGTGGTTTGGGATATATATGTTTCTTGGGCATCATATCGCATGTATAAATTTATGATTTACACTACTGCTGTTTGACCTCCCCATACTGCATCAAAGTGCAGATGGGCTACCTGGTTAGCCCAGGGTGGTTTGCTTTGCATCATATCACATGTATAAGTTTATGATTTACACTGCTGCTGCTTTACCTTTCCATACTGCATCAGTGCATCAAAATGCAGAATGAGCACCCGGACGACATGGGTGAGAGTGACAAGGTGTGGTTGTAAACCCTTAAATTCCAGGCAACAAATTGGAAGACACTCGAGACTGGACGACTGAAAGAACCTTATGAACTATAGAAGGTAGGAATTTATCATTTATAGCATACATTTTTTTCACCCGTGCTGGATTGCAACAGTCGCTATGGATGATGATGACGATGCTATGCCATGGGACAGCTGCGCCACTACCACTGGTGTGGCGGCACCAGCCACTCAAGGGAGACAAGGTCAGTACCAACTTCCAGAATCTGGTATTTACTGGGTGTGGCATCGTGGTGATGGTTCTGGTAACCTGTATGACAAACGGAGTGTGAGAGATGTGGGCGCAAACCAAGATCTATGTGTTGCGGGGTTCAAACCCACTCGCTGTGGCACTAGGCTCAGGGGACGTAGAACAAACACAGCCATCCCAATGGAAGACCTTTTGGTTTTGAAAGGAGAATTCACCAGTGGCACTGCACGGTTGGATGTGCAAGCCGGGTCTCTGTTGGACAGCAACTGCTTGCCATCCAATTGTGTTTTAAAAGATTTGGACCATGCGTTGGGAATGTCAACCCCATGGGATGTTGATTACAAACACCGCCTGGAGATTTCAACCGCGCAGTCCAAAAGGACTGGTGACCATACAGTTTCAGTTTCAGAACCTGTGAGCAAATTTCAGAAAAGGCATCCATCATCGTCTTCTTTTGGAGGGACAGCTGTGGCTCTTCAAACTCCAGTTGACAGTTCAGAACAACAACAGGTTTCAATGGTAGAAACGACTATCCGATGCATAGCTGCATCGCTGCCCTTGGACAACTGTTTGATGGAACACTTGAACAATCTCAGCAAATGGTTGCAGGTTCCTTGGTTTTCAAGTTGTTTAGTACCTCATTTCTGCCGCCTTGGTTCCACGGTTCCACTGTTTGTATCTAGACATGGTGTTATACGGGTATTAGTATAATCGAGTCAAGTCACTATATAGCACATATTGTTTCTGTGGTTCATCCGATCGAGCCATAACTCCATTTGCAGTTACATGTGGTCAAAAGACCATAAGTTTCAAAAAGTTGGATGGCATGCAACATGGCATGGCCACCTGCACAAGGAAGACACGCCATTGAACAAATGGCTCAATGTGCCTCTTGCAAAAAAAGAGAGCATCAGCAGCTGCGAAGTTGCACCTGTGAAACCACGGGTTATGAGCCCAAAGTGACTCGACCTGGCATGGAGCTGAGCCGACGGAGAGATTCGTCCTTGCAGCAGCGGGCAGCCCAAGCGCTGGCTGGTGAAACAGCTGACGTGCAGCTGCAGCAGCTGATGGATGATGCGGCAGCGGATGGAACTTCTGGGGCGAATGCAGTGTCTACTGTGCCTGGGAGCATTGGGATGGTGCCTGGTGTTTCTGGGGGTGACTTGTTAGCTGGTTTGCAACCCATAGGTTCACCGATGTCCTTTTCTCCGGGTGATTTTCTTGAGCCAGTTAGAGGTGAAACTGCTAAGGGTGAAAAGAACCTCGAGGTAAAGGGAGAAAATCCTGAAGTGAAACGTGTTGTTGTGTCTGAACCGAATTCTGATGCCCCAAGAAATGATGGTGCTGATGGGAATGCCTCTGGTTCCCCCCAAAGTGGTAATGGTAAGGGTCATGGAAGCTATGTTGCCACGGGAAAGGGAAACGGTGGGACCCAACATGCGTCACAGGGTTCAAGGGTTCGGCAGGCGAAAAGTGAGCCTGCTCAGCCAAGTGGGTTGGACAGGAATGTTGTTGGTGAAAACCTTCCTCAAATGTGGGTCACCGATGTGAATGTGGGGAAAAATGAAATCCCAAAAAATGTGGGGCAACATGGTGATGAAAGACATGTTGTTCATAGCCAAGGGGTAGAGGGATCAATGCCTAGTGGTTTGGGGGTCCAAAGCCAAGTGAATCCGTTTTGGAGTCCTGAGTGCAAACGTGAAGCTCTCCGAGAAGCTTATGGGCCTGGCTATGAAAATCAGGACCTTTTGCAACTTGGTTTCAGTGCTGGAGTTCAGGATGCTTCGCAAGTTGGATTTAGCGCTGGGATTCAGGAGCCACTGCAATCAGGGTCAAATACCACCACACCACAAAAAGGGTATGTCGAAATGGATCCTGTGGAGCTCTTTAGGCTTAGGTGTTTGCGTGATGCCGAAGAAAGGTTTCGGCAAGGTTTGTTGTCGATGAAATCTGAACCCAAAAGGGACTTGGGCCAACAAATTGGTCTTGATGTGTTTTGGGGTTGATGGTGGAAAAGGGGATGGCGTGAAAAATGAACCATCTCTGCAAGGGTCACAAAGTTCCTTTGTTTCGGTGCCAGAGCCTTTGGTTGAACTGTTTGTCCCTAGGCCTCCACCTGGTCCACCGCCACCTTCACCTCCAAAAGTGTCTGTTGTGGGATGTGGGAATATTGTAGGGAATGTTTGCCCCCCACCTCCTGACTTGCCACCATTTCCGCCTTCGATCACAGGCCTTGGCCCAAACTCAGGCGTTTGTGGTGAAAATCCCTCGGAAACTCTGAGGACTGTCTATTTGCCGAAGTTGTCAGGTGATGCAACTGCGGTTCAATATGATGATTGGCTCAGCGTGGTTGACACGATGATGGGCGACTTGTCGTACACCAGTGAAACTTGGTGGAAAATGGTCCGTGGTGTGTCGGATCAGTGTTTTCAAATGTGGTTAATTTCTGGACCTCTTGAAAGATTGAATTTGAAACCTCAAGCCACTCCTGAAATGGGAATGTTTCCAAGAACAGAGCGTCGTGCACTGTCTATGCTGTTGGCTGCAATTCCTGAAAATGTGAGGGATGAAATGATTGCTAGCCGAAAACTGACTGTTGATCAATTGCTTTTTCGGTTGTCAGTGTTGTTTCAACCTGGAGGGTCTGCTGAACGTACCAAATTGTTGCACATGTTGACTGATGGAAAATGTGGTAACAGTGTGAATGAGATTTCGGAATGGCTGCGTCAATGGAGAAGATATGCTCAAAGGGCTGTAGAACTGAATGTTGTTCTCCCTGATGGTATTGTGCTGTTAGGTGCCCTTTCCAAATGCTCCGACTGCCTTAGCCAGAAATCTCCGCAAGTTGCCTACAGATTGAATTCGGTGCGCCAGCAGCTCAACCTTGACCGCCAGCCGCACACTGCAGTGATTCTTCGCTACTCCGAGCATCTTCAAGCTGAAGCTGAGGATTTGTTGCTTGGTGCTGGGGGGAAAACGGGAACATCTGTGAAAGCTGCTGCATTGGGTGTAGATAGGCCTCCAGGGTTGCCACAAAATGGGAATGAAGGAAAACCCCAAAATCCCAAAAATCATGCGTGTAAGTATTGGATGACCGAAAAAGGGTGCACACGTGGTGATTCATGCAAGTTTCACCATGCTCAGTTGGATCCCAAAAGTGGTAGGTGTTTCAATTGTTCGGGTGTTGGACATTCACGGACTGACTGCCCTCTGAAAAAAGGGAATGGGAACCCCAAAAATGATACCCCAAAAAAGGTTGCCAAGACCACTAAAGCTGAGGGTAAGTCCCCCGAAAAGCAGGGAAAGGGTTCTGGTGTCCAAGAAAGCCCTGAAAAAAACTTCAAATGCTGCCGCAACGGCAGATGTGTCTCTTGGATGTGAAACCTCGAAACGTGCGGATGGGAGTGAAAATAGTGGGAACCCTGAAAATGTGTCTGGGATTCTTACTGATGCTTCCACCTTGTTGAAAACGTTGAAACCATGCACCAAAGCGGTGAAAGTGAAACGGGTTATGCCCTCTGATGGGCCGACTGGTCTCTTGGATGGTGGTGCAACAAATGCACTCCGTAGGGGAACTCCGCAGGAATTGGAAGCCTCTGAAACTGTGTTGGTTGAATTGGCACATGGTTCTGTGGAACTGAAACAACACCCCCTTACGGGAACTATCCTTGCTGAAAAAGCTGTTGAACCCATTGTACCACTTCGAGGGTTGATCGAGTTGGGTTTTGTCATCAAACGGAGTTCAAATGGATGTGAAATCAAACACCCCACCAGGGGCACAATCAATTGTTGGCTTCGGAATGGTTGTCCTGTTGTTTCCGAGTCAAATGCACTGGCCTTGATTCATGATGTGGAATCTATGGAAATGGCGAAAAGAATCCCTGTAGGAACTTATGAACCTACCCCTGGAAATGTTGAGGAATGGTGGAGTTCTAGGTTCCCAAATGTCCCAAAAAGAATTTGGAAATACATAAGTGGTCAAAACATGTCCTTACAGGGTTGTCACCTGCCGTGGAACCGTGCACAAAGGCGACGTCACTCTCAGGCAAAAGCGCTGGTGATCCACTTGTATGCGGGCGAATCAGCCAAGGAATGGGATCATGGATGGCCGCCTGGACTGGAGGTTGTCACTTTGGACGTTCTGAACGGCCAGAACGTTCACGATCCGGCCACTTGGGCGTATGTCTGGGAACTGGCTGGTTCTGGAAAGGTCATTGCAATCATTGGTGGGCCACCTTGTAGGTCTGTGAGTCGAATGTTGGAAAAACAGCCTGGACCACCAAGACTTAGGGGACGTGATGGGGATGATCGTTTTGGGTTGTCGATGTTGACCGAAGCCCAACAACAAAAAACTGATGGAGATACTGCGATGTTTCTCAAACAGTTGGGGTTGCACATGCATGTTGAAGAAAGTTGGAACCCCGAAACATGGCCACACATGGAACATGTCAAAAACAGCGTTAAGTTTTTCTTGGAATCCCCACAAGACCCGAAAACCTATCTTCCTGATGGGGCTGGAGATGAATCGGCTAGTTTTTGGGCATGGGATGAAACCCTTGCGTTTTTGGCCAAGTATGAAAATGTTGGCATGAGCCTTCTCAGTTTTGATCAAGGTGCGTTTGGTCATGTTAGGAAAAAAACCCAACAACATGCATGTCAAACCTACCCGATAAGTGTGAACTTGATGGGTGCCGATCCGGTCAGAGGGAAAGGCATCTTGCTGTGCACCTGGATGAGCGATTGCAGCAGACCTCAACGTGGTCATTGTGGGCTCCTGGTCTCCGTGCTCTTCGCACATCGCTGCTGGTCTTGGGTGAATGGTATGGGTTGGCACCACCCAAAGCTTTCCAAAAGTTTGGGGATGGAACAGTGGCGTCAACATATTGCCCAGGGTCACCAACCATACCGTAGGGATTGTCGAACATGTGTTCTCAATATGGCGGGGGCGAAACCACATAGGCGACGGGAAAATCATGGTAGTTCTGCTTGGACTATGGCTGTTGATTTTGTTCCTTTGCCAAGGGCGCGAGATTTGGCTACCCGAAAAATGGTCAAATATGCCTTGGTTGCCACTGCACTTGTTCCGGTTTTTGGGGATAGTGAAACCTCCAATTCCTCTGAAATCCCAAAAGACACCAAAAAATGGTGATGAAATTGAACCCCAAAAGAGGTTGTTGAAACCGTTGATGCCAATTGGGGGGAGGGTCTCGAAGAAAAGGAGTTTGTACTTCAGGGGGAGCCGGATGAACCATGTGATGACCCAAAAAAGGTCCTGACGGTGATGATGATGATGAATATAAACCCTCAATTGCTGGGATGAAATCGTAGCTGACCTTTCCAAAGAACCCAAAAATGTCCCTGTCGATGCTGGGGATGAACCTTTGGATCCGGAGGCTCAGCTGCACAAAGAGGTTGAACAGTTGTCAGCACCCTTGAAAGTCCGACATGTCACTTTGATGGAACCAGTCATGTCAAGGGGTGTTCAACATGTTTTGCCTGCCATGGATCGAATCATGACCCGAATGAAATATATGGGTGTTTGGGTGAACAGAATCCATTCAGACCGGGCGAAAGAACTGTTGTCCTCAAAATTTCGGTCTTGGGTTGCCCACCAAAACGTCATGCAGTCTTTTACAGCGGGAGATGACCCCCAAAGCAACGGCCATTGTGAGGCCGAAGTCAATCAACTAAAAAGACGTACCAGACTGTTGCTTCATACTGCATCCCAAGAAAACACTCACTGGCCACAGGCTATGAGGTATGCGGTTGAAGAACGGTTGAGAGGTCAAATGAATGCTTTGGGTTCGCCAACTCCAAAAATGTTGCCATACAACTCAAACGTTTTGGTGAAACGAAAACGATGGCACAACCGCCGTGACTTGATGCCCCGACCGTTTGTTGAGGCCAAACTGCTTTGTCCAAGCCCGGACATGACCAATGGATGGCTTGTGTTTACCACTAAGGAACGCCAAGTTTTGCATGCACGTGAGGCCATTTTGCCTGATCCAGTTGGAGACCAAGTTCACTTGCAACTGGAGGAAGCAGAAGCTGGCTCCAAACCTCCTCGCCGCCTTCATGGTAAGCAGCCCATGCCTGGACATCAACCAATGCGAGTGCCTCTGCCAGAAATGCCACGGGATGACCGTGGGGGGGAGCCCTCTTTGGTTTTTGATGGTTTTGATGGTTCAAAGGGTTGTGAAAAAAAGGGTTGAACATGTGCATGAAAACCCAGAAGGGGAAAAAGATGAGATCGACCGGTGTTTTGATGAACTGATGGCTAAAAAGTGTGAGAAAAAATTGGACTCCACTACCGATGCTAAGGGGATCTTAAAACCCGAAAACCCTGAAAATGATGATGGGGAATACAAAAAAGGGTTGTGGTCAAAACGGAAACCTTGGATACCCTTGAAAAGCAGTTGGGATGGATGCATGAAAATGCGGTTGATTCTCTTCATGATTTGTTGGATGTTGTCCCCTCAAATGAATATCTGGGAAACTTTTGTGGGTCACGAATCGACTGGTTGCAAACGGAAAGGGAATGGTTGGAACAGGATTTCATGACCCTCAAAAAGGCCAAGGAAAACCATGTGGTTCATGTGTGTGGCATGCAACTTGAAAATTGGGAATTGGCAGGTCAGGGGGAGATTCTTCAAACCACCACCATACCCCTAAATGATGTCCGAAAAGAACTTCCGTTGTGGAAGGAAGCCATGCTGAAGGAATATAACAACTTGGTTCATGAAACGAAAGCCATTGAACCTGTTGATGATTTGTCAACTCTGGACCAAGAAAATGTTGAGTTTGTCCCTGGGAAATTGGTCACTGTTAGAAAAGCGGGTCCAAATGGGGGAAAGAAAAAATGCCGTGCCGTAGTTTGCGGCAACATGCTTAGCAGCGACTTGGATCCAGCTCCAGGGAGTCTCTATGCTTCAGGGGCTGATGGGATTCTCATTCGGGCCACACTGGCTCACTCGGTCGAAATGGATTGGGGCATTGGACTGGCTGATGTTCGCACTGCATTTCTTCTTGCACCTCGGCCGAAGCCTGTGGAAACTCGGGAGGTTATCGTGGTGCCACCCAAAATCATGGTTGAAGCTCAGGTGTGTAAACCCACTGAAAGATGGAGGGTTCACAATGCGTTATACGGGTTTGGAACGTCACCAGGGCATTGGGCTGTCCACAGGGATAACACCATGTCGGGTTTCAAATGGGATCTTGGTGAAAAGCACTTGTACCTCCAAAAAAAACCGAAGGGAACTTATGGAAAATCATGCAACAGGGTTCAAATGGTTGTGTTGATGTTTGTGTTGGTCATGTTCTGGTTTATGTTGATGACATCATGGCACTTGCAAAGGATGATGTGAGAAACTCGTTTTTTGATCGCTTGCAACAAGAATGGAAATGCAGTGATGTTGAAACGGTTGACCAAAACAACTGGGTGCGTTTCTGATTCTGTGGGTTCGAACTGAAAAGGTATGGGGATGGGGTTAGCTTGATGGTTGGTCAAAAAAGCTATACCGCTGAACATGCTGAACTGTTGAAAAGACATGATGGTGTTACCCCCAAAACATGTCCCATGCTGAAGTCCGAACATGAAGAACCCCTTGAAGAAAACCTTACCACCGAAGACATAAGGGCTGCTCAAGCTATCACGGGGGAACTCCTTTGGTTGGCTGGTAGAAGTAGGCCTGACTTGTCATATGTGGTTGGTGCCATGGGCCGTCAGGTGTCAAAAAGACCAAAATGGGTTCAAAAGGTAGGAGACCATGTCTTAGGGTTTTTGAGCACAACACAGGACACATGCCTGGTGTACCGCCCTTGCAGCAAGGATCACGGTGCTTTAGGTACTCTCCAGGCACCCCGACATGGACGTTTGCTGGAAGCCTTCGCAGACATCTCCTTCGCTCCAAATGGCGATCGAAGTCACCAAGGTATCATCATTTGTGCTGCTGGATCACCAATTCAGTGGGAAGCCTCTCGACAAGCATTTCATACCATGAGCACAGCGGAAGTTACTGTGAAGCTGCCACCATGTTGAAATCAGTTGAGGCTCTCATGAAGGTCATTCACAGGTCATGTCCAAGTGATGGTTCGGTTGACGGTTCGCATGTTGACAACAGTTTTGAAAAAGTGGTTTATGGGGATAATTCCAGCGCGTTGAGCATCCTAATGAATCCTGATGGGGGTTGGAGAACTAGACACCTATGTCTGAGATCTTCATGTCTCCGGGAACTTTTAAGGGATGACGCTCAAAACTGGAAGGTTCGACACAACGGGGAATAGACTTGCCTGCTGATATGTTGACCAAACCCATAGTGTTGCAAAGGGAATGGATCAAGTTTTGGCATATGTTGGGTTTTCATGTTGACCCCGAAATCCCAAAATATGGTGAAGACAGCCCCAAAACCAAAACAAAAACGAAAAACAAACCTGCCGTGTCAAGCCCTGCTTCAGGACCTGAAAACACCAAGGAAGAAACTGAGGATGACCTCACCATCAAGAAGGTCAAGGCGATCGTTTGCATTGCTGCGCTGTCCGCTGCTGCTATGGCGAAACAATTTGCTGCTGACCTGCGGCTGCAGTGCGCTTCCATGGTGCTCGAGCTGGCGAAGTGGCTTGCGGCTAACTGGCATTCTTCACCTTCAAACGAAGGTTCGCCCAAAGAGGCCTGTTCAAAAGGGTGGGAGGTGGAAGAACCATCAAGAGCCATTGGCCAGAAGAAAGTCCAAAAAGCCAGGGGACACGAACCGGCTGCAACAAATCTTCCAAGGGAAAATGAACCTGGAAGATTAACCCTGAAAACTGAAACCTGGAAATGTGTGGAAACTCCAAGGGAAAATGAACCTGGAGACAACATTGTTGGGATCACCGTGAATACCATACCCCTCAAGAATTTTGGGATTGTAACCCTGAAGATGAATTTGGGGACTGCGTGGCGTGGCACTCTTGTGGACAGGCGCAACATGTTTCGGAGCCCGTTGGTTGTGACTCTCCAGTTGAAAAACATGACGTCAATTCACGGCCACTGTTGGCCGTTAAGCACCACTGCCCAACGGGCTGCCCCAGAAGTAGCTCGGTCAAACTTGCAGCCATGGCCCCAAAGATGTCAAAGCCGAAGCCACCTGTGCCGCCGCAGATGTTTGAACCTGCTGCTGTCGCCGCGCCGCCTGCCGCTGCTGCGCCGACTCCTGCAGCTGCTGGCCCAAGGCGAAAAGCTCCACCGTTGATGCTGCTGTGTGCATCGGCTATGGGAGATGCTGCAAGCTCTGAGGGTCGTCCAAAACAAGACCCATATATCATATATCGGCACTTTGCCGAAGTTCCCACCTGCGAGAAAGGAGGCTGTAAAAGCCCAGAAGAAATCTGGGGGTACGGGGCTAGATGAAATGCCTCGACATGGACCTTGGTTGGACGAAAAATACCGCCAGCCGAGTACGACTGGAAAAAAGGACTCTTGGTCCGTTGCGAAATGTGGAAATGAGATCTTCCTGGTGAAGGTCCACAGAGCACCTCGAAGACAGCGTTTCCACCCACTGCACCGCTCAGCACCTGTTGAAGCGAAGTTTTTGACAGGTGAGAGAGTTACCAAGGCCTTCTTCCTGAACCCTGCTGATGATGGTCCGGGATTTTTGGTCTCCGACAGATGGGACAATCCCGTTGTCCGGTCCGAAGCCAAGTGGACTGGGTACACTTTCCTCACCATGAGGAACGAAGCTCTGGAAGGTTTGAAAATCCAGCTGGAGCCGGCCGATACCGCTGATGGACCTCCTTGGCCTGCTGCCCCTCCTGCAAAGGAAGATGACATGGACGTGCACGTCGGCCTCCACAGCGAGATGTTGACTCCAAGACGTCAAAGACCTACTAAGGAGCCTGGCTTGGTAGTTGGCCGCCCATACCTGGATGGATGCCTTGCCTCGAGCGGAACTGGGACTTTGTCAAGCGCTGAGTCTCAGGAAACCAGGTTGGTCCCGATGCATGACCCGACCAGCCAATACAACAAAACTTCAGGAACTACCTCGGTGGGATACAATCGTGGTGGTGGCATCATTCAACGTGGTGTTACCGCTCTGGAGCCGGCCTCTTCGAGCTCTGGATATGACCCACGACTCCCTAGGTCCTATCTACCTCTGACGGAGGATTGGGACGTACCGCTGGTAGAATGGGCTCTTGTCACTGATGACGAAGATGAAGAAGATGAGAACCTTAACAATGAGGACGAAGAGCCTGAGCCTTGAGGATCTGGCTACATGCTGCTGGAGCTCTACTGAGGGCCCGAGGCTTAGTTTTGAATGTTTTCCTGAACTGCAGTAACCTGCAGGGGGGAGTGTGGTTCATCCGATCGAGCCATAACTCCATTTGCAATTACATGTGGTCAAAAGACCATAAGTTTCAAAAAGTTGGATGGCATGCAACATGGCATGGCCACCTGCACAAGGAAGACACGCCATTGAACAAATGGCCCAAGGTGCCTCTTGCAAAAAAGAGAGCATCAGCAGCTGCGAAGTTGCACCTGTGAAACCACGGTTTCAAATATGTTTATATGTAAGTTTGATGTTCAAGTTCAATTTTCTCCCAGATGATCCTTCGCAACAGCTCAGGTGACTAAGGCGCAGCAATAGAAAAAAACTGGGGGGCTGGAGTACACCTCATCACACATGTTAGATGCGGTTTTGCTGTCGGACAAAGTCAAATCTTTGGATGAGATGGGCCAAGTGGTTTCAGAGTTCCTTAGCACGCACAGTCACATTGTCACATCATTTTTTGGGTTTTAACAGCATGTTTCAGTTTCCGCTAAACACTTATCGGACACAGGGTTCTCTTTTCCAAACCAGTTGGGCCAGCTTCAGTCTAGACATAGGAGGTCTTTGGGCATGAAGAGCTTCGCAAGCACATTTGTTCCCAGGCACCTTTACTGCACATCCAAATTAAACGATTGTGATTTTAGCTTCAACCAGCAAAAACCCAAGATCAACGCATTTTTGATGACTTCAGCTGATTCAGCTGCAGTGTTTGATGCTTGTTTCAGTGTTTCCTCCCAGTCAAAGCCTGCATGATGGTTGACGGTGGCTGATGTCTTGTAATTGGGGGAAGAATACAATACAATGAGGTAATGCGGTAATGCTAGTAGTAAATGTCACTGTCTAAAATGAGTTTTCAACTGTTCACCCCCAAGGAGATCAAGATTCCAAAGAAGACCATGCTGTACAAGTACCGTATCGATCTTGATTTGGCGAGCATGTTGTGGGCACGAAAGCACATATTCTCACTCAGCGGAAGCCCGTGGTACATCCACTGCCGGCTTGATGCAAGTCCGCAGTTTGGCAAGGATTACTTTATGACTGAATGTGATATAATTTGATATAATCTATCCCAAGAGTGTCCACACATGGGAGGACATCAGGAAGGAGGGGACCCTGGTCACACGACTGCTTGTAGGTCAGGGTTTGGGCGCAAGAGCTTCAGGTAACACTGTAAAGACTCAGAAACTACTCCACCAGCTGTCACTGGAGCCTCCCAGCAATTAGTTTGTTGTTAGTTTCAGACGAGTTTTGCTGTTTTTTCTGAATGTTCTTTTGATAGCGTTTTAATTTTGACCGTCTTGGTTTTGAAATTTGAAGAAGTATTTGGATGAACAACCATTTATGCAAGTCGCATCATGTATGAAATCAAACTCATGTCAAATATGTTTTTCATTGTCGTTACTTGTTAGGTTGCGAGTTCTCACTCCATGTGCAAGTAGGCAGTACAACCTTACAAGCACACCACTTCTTTTGGGATGAGAGAGAGAGAGAGAGAGAGAGTCAGACATTTGAAATTCGAAATGGGTAAGGAATCAGAGAAACTGTCAGCAACATTGGGGCGATGCTTATCGCTGCTTTTTGACTGGGGAGCAGAGTCTGGGGTTTGGAAGTCCCCAAGCGCTTTCATCCGTGATGCTTTACCTTTCGACACTTTGTTCGGGATGTCTCTGCCCTTGCCAGATGCAGACCATGCTCTTCACCATGTGGCTACTAAGACTTCTAAATTTATTTATTTTCACATCAGGCACTTAATGAAAATATTAGTAGTTATCTTAACTTATCATAGAAGTCATTTTTACTTATTTTCACTTATTTTCACTTAATTTAGGTTAATTTTTCATTATTTTTTACTGTTTAAAATTGATAAAAGACGAAAGATGTTTCTGTCATAGGGTTTTGTAAAACATCTTTGAATTAAAAAATATAAGAATGTTGCGTTTTCTGTTTTTTGTTTGGATATTTTCATGGTTCCGATTTTATATATCTATGTATATATATATATATATTTTCTGAATATTGCGATTTTTTTCGAATTATCTAAATTTCCTAAATTCTCTGGATTTTCTGAAATTTTTGAATTTTCTGAATTTCAGAATTTTCTTATTTTTTTTGTTTTTTTTAATTGTCTGAATTTTCTGAATTTTCAAATTTTCTGAATTTTCTGAATTTTCTGTTTTTTCTAAATTTTCTGAATTTTCTGAATTTTCTGAATTTTCTAAATTTTCTAAATTTTCTGAATTTTCTGAATTTTCTGAATTTTCTGAATTTTCTGAATTTTCTGAATTTAATATATTTATATATATATATATCTGAAATTTCTGAATTTTCTGAATTTTCTGAATTTTCTAAATTTTCTGAATTTTCTGAATTTTCTGAATTTTCTGAATTTTCGGAATTTTCTGAATTTTATGAATTTTATGAATTTTCTGAATTTTAGATTTTTTTTTATTTTCTGACTCTTCTGATTTTTTTAAATTTTCTAAATTTTCTGATTTTTTTGTTTTTTTCCGACTTTTCAACATTTTCAATATTTTCTTCATTTTCTACATTTTCTCATTTTCAGAATTTTCTGACGTATATACATTAAAAATAATAAATTTGTTACCTTCTGTATGTTTAAGCATTATAAAATTTTCTCAGTAAGTTACTTTTCTCCATTTATTTCTATTACAATCTTTTTTTGAGTGGTGTGTATTGTTTCCATGTCCATCAATGTTGAAAACTGACAAAAAACATATTTTTACTTATTTTCGCTTCTTTTCCCTTATTTCAACTTATTTTTGAATAATATTCCACTATATTTACTTATATGTTCATTATTATGTTACAAGTTCACCTAAACGATTAGTGGAACTTAAAACAAAAAAATAAAAAAAACAATTTAAACAAGATATTAGCAAGATAATAGCAACTTATAATATACTTATAACTTCATTAAGTGCCTGATGTGAAAATAAATAAATTTAGAAGTCTTAGTATGATGAATCGGTCAAGCCATTAATCGGAAACTAAAACCCGTTAAGCCGTTAATCGGAAACTAAAACCCGTTAATCGGAAACTAAAACCTGTTAATCGAAAACTAAAATAATCGGAAACTAAAACCCGTGAATCGGAAACTAAAACCCTTGAATCGGAAACCAAAAACCCGGAATCGGGAACCAAAGCTGAATCGTAAACTAAAGCAGGTGAATCGGAAACTAAAACCTGTTAATCGGAAACCAAAAGAATCGGAAACTAAAACCTGTTCATCAATCCTAATGGGCAACTTGTCTTCTTCCAATGGAGTGGATTGCATGGGTTCTCTTTAATTGGGATCAGACCACGGCAAATCATGGGAGTGAAATCTGTCCGAAGGTAAGATGAATGTCAAAGGAGGATGTGATTTCGTATGAAGATAAGTTGTAGGTGCTATCCTATGTAACACAGTCGCCAGACGGGGTTGGCGGATTTGATTTCTTATGAAGTGAATTAGCGGGTAATATCCTATTGAGCATAGTGGCCAGAGGGGGTGGCGGATTTGATGTCTTATGAAGATAAGTTGAAGTTAATATCCTATTCAACATAGTGGCCAGAGGGGGTGGCGGATAATTTCCTTTGAAGTGAAGTAGAAGGTAATATCCTATTCAACATAGTGGCCAGAGGAGGGTGGCGGATTTGATTTCTTTTGAAGTGAAGTAGATCCTTTTTGAAGTGAAGTAGAAGGTAATATCCTATTCAACATAGTGGCCAGAGGGGGTGGCGGATTTGATTTCCTTTGGAGTGAAGTAGAAGGTAAAATCCTATTCAACATAGTGGCCAGAGGGTCTGTCGGATTTCATTTCCTTTGAAGTGAAGTAGAGGGTAATATCCTACTCAACATAGTGGCCAGAGGGGGTGGCGGATTTGATTTCCTTTGCAGTGAAGTAGAAGGTAATACCGTATTCAACATAGTGGCCAGAGGGTTTGTCGGATTTCATTTCCTTTGAAGTGAAGTAGAGGGTAATATCCTACTCAACATAGTGGCCAGAGGGGGTGGCGGATTTAATTTCTTTTGAAGTGAAGTAGAAGGTAATATCCTATTCAACATAGTGGCCAGAGGAGGGTGGCGGATTTGATTTCTTAAGAAAATATGTTGAAGTTAATATCCTATGGAGCATAGTGGCCAGAGGGGGTGGCGGGTTTGATTTCTTATGAAGTGCAGTAGAAAGTAGTATTCTATTCAACATAGTGGCCAGAGGGGGTGGCGAATTTGATTTCCTTTGAAGTGAAGTAGATGGTAATATCGTATTCAACATAGTGGCCAGAGGGGGTGGCGGATTTGATTTCTTATGAAGCGAAGTAGAAGGTAATATCCTATTCAACATAGTGGCCAGGGGGGGTGGCGGATTTGATTGCCTTTGAAGTGAAGTAGAAGGTAATATCCTATTCAACAGAGTGGCCAGAGGGGGTGGCGGATTTGATTTCCTTTGAAGTGAAGTAGAAGGTAATATCGTATTCAACATAGTGGCCAGAGGGGGTGGCGGATTTGATTTCTTATGAAGATAAGTTGAAGTTAATATCCTATTCAACATAGTGGCCAGAGGGGGTGGCGGATTTAATTTCTTTTGAAGTGAAGTAGAAGGTAATATCCTATTCAACATAGTGGCCAGAGGAGGGTGGCGGATTTGATTTCTTAAGAAGAGAAGTTGAAGTTGAGAGTGTCGCAGCTTTCATGGAGTGGCAAGTATTCAGAAGCTGCTTGTTCAAAATATGGTTTACTCAACTGTGTCTGAAGAGTCCCAACGTCACAGTCTGTCTGTTGCCTCAGTCGAAACGCACCTGCTCTCGTGTGTTTTTTAGTTTCTGATTTTCTGGTTTTGGTTTCTGATTCGCGGTTTTTGGTTTCTGATTCGCGGGATTTTGGTTTCTGATTCGCGGGAGTTTGGTTTCTGATTCGCGGGATTTTAGTTTCTGATTCGCAGTTTTTAGTTTCTGATTCTCAGTTTCTGATTCGCGGAGTTTTGTTTCTGATTCGCGCATTTTTGTTTCTGATTCGCGGGATTTTTGGTTTCTGATTCGCGGGATTTTGGTTTCTGATTCGCGGATTTTAGTTTCTGATTCGCGGCTTTTAGTTTCTGATTCTTTGTTTCTGATTCGCGGTAAGTTTCTGATTCGCGGTTTGTTCATGATGAAGTTACCTCGGGCCCAGGGGTGTGTGGGCGACCTGCGTGTATTTAGATTGAAAATACTACAATAAGCTGTTTTAGAAAGTCTGGCTGACTCACAGTCACATACAGTGTTGTAAGTGTTGTGCTGAGGTTATGGAATGCCTTGAACCTTTTTTCAATTGGGAAGAGTTTTTCGAACCACGGTTGCATGCGATTTCCCTCTTCTTCAGCAACATCAACAGATGCAATCGGTTCAACAAGATTTGCATTAAAGACAACCCCAAGATTCAAGTGTCTTGGGCCATGTGCAAACTGCAGCTTTCTTGAGGGTTTTGTATAGGTCTGCATGTATAGCTGTCAACAATTAGTATATATATATATAGAATATTCTTTTGTATGCCGGTATATCTATAGAGTTTCATGGACCTAGTGATTGGATGTATAGTTCAGTCTAGGATGAAGCTACCCGCAACACTTTCATCGCTATGTTCCAAACTACATGTCCTGTGCTCTACAACAAACGGTGGCAATATGTGCTCCTTGCCAACTCTCATTCGTCAGAATTTGTTTGTTTTCAAGCCAAGCTGAAGTGGTACAGGCGGGAGGATATTTGTGAGGGAACCAGGGACAGAGTCAGAATCAAACTCCCTTAGTTCCATTTCAGCGGCAAACTTTGGTCAGTCAAGGTATGAAACACTCACATGGGTTGTCAGACGCAAGGCAGCTTTTGAGTACTTGCTTGCAAATGAAAGTGTCAATTCCAAAAGTAAATAGTTGTCGCAAAAGGAACTCAGCATGCTGACGTCAGTGGCCCAACCGAGTTCGTGTGATGGGCTCAAATGCGTTCACAGTGAAATTGCTGTCAGATTGGGGTGTCGATACATCAATCTGGTTCCATGGATGTCAGTGCCTAGATCATGAGTCAGACAAGGCCCGTAAAGCATGCAAGCTGAAGGGACGTAGATCAATCAACCTTGCATGTGGGCAATGGGCAATGGAAAATTCTGATATCAAATTTACAGAATATCACATTGGATTCGGTCGCGATGGTTGCCCTCACAAAATTGGAAAGCATACCAGATGGGGAAACGTTCAAAGACTTTGTTGTGAGATGCTTCAATGTGTCAATGACTGTAGAGACAAGATGGTTCTGAGAGCACAACAAGCTTGGTCCTTCTGGGGGGCTTTACCGTACAGCCTACTGGAATTAGGCAGACACCTTGTTGACCCTATATACTGTTACTGACGATTGGTCGAGGGCAAGAGCATTGCAATTGATGGCCGATTTTGACTTGTCTGAGTCGAAGACTACGTTGGGATCAGTTAGCTGGATTTTCTTCCAACAACATAGAGGCTCTCTTTGCGCATGGGCCCGTGATGGGAAACCACTGGAAGACCGGTTGCGACATTTAGTGTTAGGTTTCTCTACTGGGCTGAATGTGATGCAGCGTCTTGAGGCGCGGCCTCATCTGGTGAATTTGGCACTGGCATACATAAATATATATATATAACTATATATATATATATATATGCGTGTGTGTGTATATGTTGTATCTAATGTCTTGGGATGTTCTAAGTGTGGGGGTCTCCCCAGCTGATTGATAACTTTCTGTTCATATAAATATAGTTTATGTCAACAGATCATTTTCAATATATTTATATATGTTGTAATGTCTTGGGATGTTCTAAGTGTGGGGGTCTCCACAGCTGATTGATAACTTTGTGTTCGTATAAATGTAGTTATGTCAATAATAGACCATTATAGAAATATAAGCTTCTCCGCTTACATAGAATATGATTTTTTAGATTGCACAGGTAAATTTGCCGAAAATGTATTTAGAATATTTTCCCAGTTCATGTTGATTTTTCTCTTCCCATGTGGCCTTTGCACTCGAAGCCTTTGTACATCTCTATGGGGTGGCGAAAAAATGTACTTTTTTAGTACACAAAGTAATAAGAAATCGGTCAATTTGGGGACCCTGCCAGTTTTTTTTTATCACCAAACACCTTGTGATTTGTTTTCCTATCTATTTGTCCGGAAACATGAAAGAATTTATATGGAAGAAATCTGGAAAAGTGAAGAATTTGTATGGAAAATGCGAAGGACTTTTAAAGAAACATAGACAACTATATGGAAAAATGCCGAATTTGACTGAAAAAGCGGAAGAATTTATATGGCAAAAATTTGGAAAAGTGAAGAATTCGTATGGAAACGTGAAGGATTTATATAAAGAAAAGTGAAGAATTTCTGTGGAAAAATGACGAATTCGTCTGGACAAGCGAAAGAATTTATATGGTCCAACGGTATTCTAAGTGTAGGTTTTTTGGCGTCAATTGTATTCGAAGATATTCTAAGTATCGTTTTTCAAGTTCAATTCCTGGGATGCCCGGGGAAGCCAAATTTTCAATTCCTTATTTTGTGTGGGTGGAGGACCTTATATATAATATATATATATACATGTTGTAATGTCTTGGGATGTTCTAAGTGTGGGGTTCTCCACAGCTGATTGGTAACTGTGTTATCGTATAAAATATATGTATGTATATGTTGTAATGTCTTGGGATGTTCTAAGTGTGGGGGTCTCCACAGCTGATTGATAACTTTGTAATCGTACCAGTAGTACCGCACAAGGCGGGGGCGGAAGTTTCAAAAATAGGAAACCTATAGGAGAGGTTGGTTGTTGTGAATCAGGGATCGCAAAGCGAAGCCACTGATGCACCGAAAGGTGATTGATCTCTCTCACTATTTCTCTCTCTTTCTCTGACTATCCACCTACCTACCTACCTACCTACCTATCTATCTATCTACCTATCTCTCTCTCTTATCTCTCTCTGTGCTTAATATCCTACAAAAACTTTGGGTTTGGATATGTTAGGTATCTATATCTCTCTCTCTCTCTATCTGTCTGTCTGTCGATCTGTCTATCTGTCTATCTATCTGTCTATGTCTCTACCCATCTATTTCTCTATTTGTCTTGGTGTCTAACTATCTGTCTATGTGTCCATGTATCTATCTGTCTGTCTCGCCATCTATGTCTCTAGCTGTCCCTCTAACTATTTATCTATCTGTCCGTCTATCGATTTATCTGTTTATCTATCGGTCTGTCTGCCCGTCTATCTATGTATCTAGCTATGTGTCTATCTATCTATCGACCTATCTATCTATCTATCTCTCTATGTATCTATCTAGCTCTCCATGTATCGATCTTTGCATCTATCGATGTATCTATCTATCTATCTATCTGTCTATCTATCTATCTATCTATCTCTCTCTCTCTCCATCTATCGATCTATTGTAGTTGTAGTTGTAGTTGTTGTCGTTGGTTGTTGTGGTTGGTGCTGTTGTTGTTGTTGTTGTCGAGGTTAGGGTAGTTAAGTTAGTGAAGTTAGTTAAGTTAGTCAAGTTAGTTAAGTTAATCAGTGTCTACTTTTTCGACATCTTCACGTCAAAAAAGGCTCAAAACCCTCATTTTTTTTACACTTTTGACTTCGAAATGTGCTTTGCGCCACAACGGCGTGCACTTTTTCGACACTTTTTCGACATCTGAACCTCCAAAAGTGGTCCGAGACCGTCAGTTTTTAACACTTTTGACTTGGAAATGTGCTTCGCGCCACAACGGCGTGCACTTTTTCGACATCTCAACTTCCAAAAGTCGTCCGACACTGAGGTGTTTTGTACATTTTGACTTGGAAATGTGCTTCGCGCCACAACGGCGTGCACTTTTTCGACATCTCAACTTCCAAAAGTGGTCCGAACCTGGTGTGCTTTGGACATTTTGACTTGGAAATGTGCTTCGCGCCACAACGGCGTGCAATTTTTCATCTCTCATCTGGCCAGCTGGCTCCGCACCCGCCGCTTTAGCGAGCCTACTTTTCGACTCTCCGGAGCCACAAATCATTGGAAAAACACAGTGTTTCGCGACTTTCCTACCTTTTCGCCCATCTGCATCTTCTTTCTTCTGACTCTTTCTCTTCTGATCTTCTCTCTTCTAATCTTTCTCTTCTCTCTGCCTCTTCCCTGTTCTGCTTTTCATCTGTCCATATTGTCGGAAGTTTGACTTCTAAACTTCCTTCGATAAATGTAGTTATGTCAATAGAACATTATAATTTAAATATATATATATATATATAAATGTAATGTCTTGGGATGTTCTAAGTGTGGGGGTCTCCACAGCTGATTGATAACTTTGTGCTCAATTAAATTTAGTTATGTCAATAGATCATTTCAAAAAAACATATGTTGTAATGTCTTGGGGTGTTCTAAGTGCGGGGTTCTCCACAGCTGATTGATAACTTTGTGTTCAATTAAATATAGTTTATGACAATAGATCATTTTTGAAAAATACATATGTTGTAATGTCTTGGGATGTTCTAAGTGTGGGGGTCTCCACAGCTGATTGATAACTTTGTGTTCGTATAAATGTAGTTATGTCAATAGACCATTATAGAAATATAAGCTTCTTCGCTTACATACAATATGATTTTTTAGATTGCACAGGCAAATTTGCCGAAATGTACTTAGAATATTCCCCCATTTCCATGTTGTTTTTTCTCTCCCCATGTGGCCTTTGCACTCGAAGCCTTTGTACATCTCTATGGGGTGGCGAAAAAATGTACTTTTTTAGTACACAAAGTAATAAGAAATCGGTCAATTTGGGGACCCTGCCAGTTTTTTTAATCACCAAACACCTTGTGATTTGTTTTCCTATCTATTTGTCTGGAAACATGAAAGAATTTATATGGAAGAAATCTGGAAAAGTAAAGAATTTGTATGGAAAATGTGAAGGACTTTTAAAGAAACATAGACAACTATATGGAAAAATGCCGAATTTGACTGAAAAAGCGGAAGAATTTATATGGCAAAAATTTGGAAAAGTGAAGAATTCGTATGGAAACGTGAAGGAATTATATAAAGAACAGTGAAGAATTTCTATGGAAAAATGACGAATTCGTCTGGGCAAGCGAAAGAATTTATATGGTCCAACGGTATTCTAAGTGTAGTTTTTTTGGCGTCAATTGTATTCTAAGATATTCTAAGTATCGTTTTTCAAGTTCGATTCCTGGGATGCCCGGGGAAGCCAAATTTTCAATTCCATATTCTGTGTGGGTGGAGGACCTTTTATATATATATATACATGTTGTAATGTCTTGGGATGTTCTAAGTGTGGGGTCTCCACAGCTGATTGATAACTTTTTGTTCTTACAAATAGAGGTATGTCAATAGATCATTTTAGAAATTTAAATATACATATATGTGTGGTAATGTCTTGGGATGGTCTAAGTGCGGGTGTCTCCACAGCTGATTGACAGCTTTTTGTTCATATAAAAGCAGTTATGTCAATAGATTATAAAATATATAATGTATGTGAAATGTCTTGGGATGTTCTAAGTGCGGGGATCTCCACAGCTAATTGATAACTTTGTGTTCAAAAAAAAGAGTGATGTCAAGAGATCATTATAAACAAGTATATATGTTGTAATGTCTTGGGATGTTCTAAGTGTGGGGGTCTCCACAGCTGATTGATAACTTTGTGTTCATATAAATGTAGATATGTCAATAGATCATTATAGAAATATAAGCTTCTCCGCTTACATAGAATATGCATGTTTCAATTGCACAGGCAAATTTGCCGAAAATGTACTTAGACTATTCCCCCATTTCCATGTTGTTTTTTCTCTCCACATGTGGCCTTTGCTCTCGAAGCCTTTATACATCTCTATGGGGTGGCGAAAAAATGTACTTTTTAGTACACAAAGTAATAAGAAATCGGTCAATTTGGGGACCCTGCCAGTTTTTTTTTTATCACCAAACGCCTTGTGATTTGTTTTCCTATCTATTTGTCTGGAAACATGAAAGAATTTATATGGAAGAAATCTGGAAAAGTGAAGACTTAGTATGGAACATGTGAAGGATTTTTAAAGAAACATAGACAACTATATGGAAAAATGCCGAATTTGACTGAAAAAGCGGAAGAATTTATATGGCAAAAAATTGGAAAAGTGCAGAATTTGTTTGGAATCGTGAAGGATTTATATAAAGAACAGTGAAGAATTTCTGTGGAAAAATGACGAATTCGCCTGGACAAGCGAAAGAATTTATATGGTCCAACGGTATTCTGAGTGTAGGTTTTTTGGCGTCAATTGTATTCTAAGATATTCTAAGTATCGTTTTTCAAGTTCAATTCCTGGGATGCCCGGGGAAGCCAAATTTTCAATTCCCTATTCTGTGGGTGGAGGACCTTATATATATACATGTTGTAATGTCTTGGGCTGTTCTAAGTGTGGGGTTCTCCACAGCTGATTGGTAACTGTGTTATCGTATGAAAAACTGTTGTGTCAATAGATCATGATAAATAAATATATATATATATATATATGTATGTTGTAATGTCTTGGGATGTTCTAAGTGTGGGGGTCTCCACAGCTGATTGATAACTTTGTAATCGTATAAATGTAGTTATGTCAATAAAATATTATAATTTAAATATATATATATATACAAATGTAATGTCTTGGGATGTTCTAAGTGTGGGGGTCTCCACAGCTGATTGATAACTTTGTGTTCAATTAAATTTAGTTATGTCAATAGAGAATTTAAAAAATACATATATTGTAATGTCTTGGGATGTTCTAAGTGCGGGGTTCTCCACAGCTGATTGATAACTTTGTGTTCAATTAAATATAGTTTATGTCAATAGATCATTGTTGAAAAATACATATATTGTAATGTCTTGGGATGTTCTAAGTGTGGGGGTCTCCACAGCTGATTGATAACTTTGTGTTCATATAAATGTAGATATGTCAATAGATCATTATAGAAATATAAGCTTCTCCGCTTACATAGAATATGCATGTTTCAATTGCACAGGCAAATTTGCCGAAAATGTACTTAGACTATTCCCCCATTTCCATGTTGTTTTTTCTCTCCACATGTGGCCTTTGCTCTCGAAGCCTTTATACATCTCTATGGGGTGGCGAAAAAATGTACTTTTTAGTACACAAAGTAATAAGAAATCGGTCAATTTGGGGACCCTGCCAGTTTTTAATTTTTATCACCAAACACCTTGTGATTTGTTTTCCTATCTATTTGTCTGGAAACATGAAAGAATTTATATGGAAGAAATCTGGTAAAGTGAAGAATTAGTATGGAACATGTGAAGGATTTTGAAAAAAAAATAAGCAACTATATGGAAAAATGCCGAATTTGACTGAAAAAGCGGAAGAATTTATATGGCAAAAATTTGGAAAGTGAAGAATTTGTTTGGAATCGTGAAGGATTTATATAAAGAAAAGTGAAGAATTTCTGTGGAAAAATGACGAATTCGTCTGGACAAGCGAAAGAATTTATATGGTCCAACGGTATTCTAAGTGTAGGTTTTTTGGCGTCAATTGTATTCTAAGATTTGGAATCGTGAAGGATTTATATAAAGAAAAGTGAAGAATTTCTGTGGAAAAATGACGAATTCGTCTGGACAAGCGAAAGAATTTATATGGTCCAACGGTATTCTAAGTGTAGGTTTTTTGGCGTCAATTGTATTCTAAGATATTCTAAGTATCGTTTTTCAAGTTCGATTCCTGGGATGCCCGGGGAAGCCAAATTTTCAATTCCATATTCTGTGTGGGTAGAGGACCTTTTATATATATATATATATACATGTTGTAATGTCTTGGGCTGTTCTAAGTGCGGGGTCTCCACAGCCAATTGTTAACTTTTGTGTGCAAATAAATATAGCTATGTCACATGTCAATAGATCATCATGGGATGTTCTAAGTGTGGGGGTCTCCACAGCTAATTGATAACTTTTGTGTACATATAGATATAGTTAAGTGAATAGATCATCCTGGGATGTTCTAAACGGTCTGTTTTCCATGTTCTAAGTGTGAGGGTTTCCGGCTGTTCCAAACATAGCTTTAGACATAAAAAAAAACGTTTTCCAAATGATGTTCTAACTGACTGTCCGGCACTATATATATATATATATGTGTGTGTGTGTGTCCAAAAAATATCTACTTAGCTATTAATTTTGCCTTTATCGGCCTTTATCTATCTGCGGTACCTATTTGCCTGAGGGTCAGATCTGTACAAACCATTGGCCTTCTCTCTCGGCATATTTCGCATGCTACTCTCAGAGCCACATCTGCTATCTTCATTTGCCTTCGGACTTTCATCTATGTTGATACAGTATGATAAAGTTGCCAACAATATCACGCGGTCGCAACTGCATCCCGAACTACCATGGCATTCACCCCGCAAGTGAGCAGGAGTCATGTGAAACAATGACCTTCCGTTTCATCCTCTCAAACGTGGCTTCTCTTTTCACCTACCAACAGAAGACTCGATGGAAACGGTCCCAGTAATGCGTTGGGTCGGCTGCCGGCTGGCAGCATGCGGCACCTTGTCATTCCATTCAATGACTTCTCCTCGACAGTTTCCAGCCACGATGGGAACGCAGTGCAACCACTTGGTCCAGTCCTCGCAAGATGGCAGTCACAGTTAGAAATTTTATGCAAAACTGTCACAGCCTTTCATAAATTAATGCTTGCCTCCTACTACTAAACTAAACGTACCCCAAATACTAAAAACTAGGGTCCATCTCCCAGTTCGGAGAATCTCAGATTGGCCAATTTGACCTTTAATTGCTCCCCTTTAGAAAACAATTTAAAAACAAAGCTAGCATTTGTGTGTTTCGCCCCCAAATAATAAAAACTAAACGACGGATGGCCCGAGAGCGTAGAGGAGCAGAATCTTCTGTTGTTAGTATTGAGACACTATATTACAAGACAATATATTAAAGATGTATTATAGGCAGACGAGACAAGTAGTATCAAGACAATATATTGCAAGTACAAGACTTCAAGACACTAGTTTGCATCGTATCCTTCGTATTGTTTTTCACACACAGAACCTTTTACATACAGACGCTTTTGCACAGAAGCTGTTACACACAGGAGCTTTTACATACAGAGACTTTTACACACAGGCGCTTTTACACACAGACGCTTTTACACACAGAAGCTTTTACACACAGACCCTTTTACACACAGAAGGGTTTCCACACAGACACTAGACACTTTTACACACATAGGCTTTTACACGCAGACGCCTTTACACACAGACACTTCTACACGCAAACACTTTTACGCGCAAACACTTTTACATACGGAATCATACAGACACTTTTACACACAGACACTTTTACACACAAACGCATTTACACACAGACGCTTTTACACACAGAAAAGTTTACACACAGACGCTTTTACACAAAGAAGCTTTTACACACAGAAGGTTTTTACACACAGACACTTTCACACACAGTGGCTTTTACACACAGAAGCTTTTACACACAGACGCTTTACACACAGACGCGTTTACACACAGAGACTTTTACACTTTTACACACAGACACTTTTACAAGCAGACGCTTTTACACACAGAGGCGTTTACACACAGAAGCGTTTACACACAGACGCTTTTACACACAGAAGCTTTTACACACCAACACTTTCACACACAGAGACTTTTACACACAGACGCTTTTACACACGAACGCTTTTACACACAGAAGCTTTTACACACACAGAAGCTTTTACACACAGACTCCGTTGCACACAGACACTTTTACACACAGAAGCTTTTACACACAGACGCTTTTACACACAGACGCTTTTACACACAGACGCTTTTACACACAAACACTTTCACACACAGAGGCCTTTACACACAGTGACGCTTTTACACACAGACACTTTTACACACAGACGCTTTACACACAGACGCGTTTACACACAGAGACTTTACACACAGACGCTTTTACACACACACACACACTTTCACACACAGAGGCTTTTACACTTTCAGCTAACGCCTCTGTTAGCGACCCCATAGCAATATCTTCAAAGTCTGCTGCTCTACCAGGTCAGACTCTCAGACGGCAAGCTTTCGTTCCACAACTGTTGGTTGCATTTTAGCTCGGCATGGTGGCATGTTTTCTCCGTCAGTGTTTCTTTGTTCTTGCTTCTACCCACATCAGTTGATAGGGGTTGGGTGGGGTGGAGCATGCTCGATGTTGACGTTGGTTTGAAGTTGCATCGGATGTGCACGCTACGGAGGACATAGGATTGGGTGGGGTGGGGCATGCTGACGTTGGTTTGAAGTTGCATCGGATGTGCACGCTACGGTGGACATAGGGTTGGGTGGGGTGGGGCATGTTGACGTTGGTTTGAAGTTGCATCGGATGTGCACGCTACGGTGGACATAGGGTTGGGTGGGGTGGGGCATGTTGACGTTGGTTTGAAGTTGCATCGGATGTGCACGCTACGGTGGACATAGGGTTGGGTGGGGTGGGGCATGTTGACGTTGGTTTGAAGTTGCATCGGATGTGCACGCTACGGTGGACATAGGGCTGGGTGGGGTGGGGCATGTCGACGTTGGTTTGAAGTTGCATCGGATGTGCACGCTACGGTGGACATAGTTGGGTGGGGTGGGGCATGAAAGTTGCATCGGATGTGCACGCTACGGTGGACATAGGGCTGGGTGGGGTGGGGCATGTTGACGTTGGTTTGAAGTTGCATCGGATGTGCACGCTACGGTGGACATAGGGTTGGGTGGGGTGGGGCATGTTGACGTTGGTTTGAAGTTGCGACGGATGTGCACGCTACGGTGGACATAGGGTTGGTGCCAAGTCTTGGCGGTCGGAGTGCGGAAAATTTCGCCTGCCATTTCGCAACGTGGTCCATGTGAAGATGCAGGTCAGTAAGATGGTCAGAGTGAAAGGCAAACGAAAGTTCACTGGAACACAATTGCTCGATCAGGCGTGGCGCCATCTGAAAAAGTATGTGCCCAAAGATTTGAGCACTCATGAAGGATTGGGCACAAGAGATGCTGCATGGCTTGAGCAGTATGTGCGATCCTTTCAGTTTCGCTGGAATCAGAAAATGAATCTGGCAGATGCATTGGCCACAAGAGCTGCAAAGCATCGAGGATAAGTGTCCGAAAACATGACCCCGCAGAAGAAAGAGAGGCGTGGATCGCCATGACATTGCAAATTGAACATGATGCACATACCCCTATGCAAAAAAATGTACAAAATGCATGTGTGCAAACTTCCAATATGAAAGAAAACATACCAAACGTGGGGAATTGGAGACAAGCAGGTTTGAATGTGGCGATGAAAGGCCCCGGGTCGCTATCAGCGGCGATACCTTTCTTGCATCGTATCCTTCGTATTGTTTTTCACACACAGAACCTTTTACATACAAACGCTTTTGCACAGAAGCTGTTACACACAGGAGCTTTTACATACAGAGACTTTTACACACAGGCGCCTTTACACACAGACGCTTTTACACACAGAAGCTTTAACACACAGAAGGTTTTACACACAGACGGTTTTCCACACAGACACTAGACACTTTTACACACATAGGCTTTTACACGCAGACGCCTTTACACACAGACACTTCTACACGCAGACACTTTTACGCGCAAACACTTTTACATACAGAATCATACAGACACTTTTACACACAGACACTTTTGCACACAAACGCATTTACACACAGACGCTTTTACACACAGAAAAGTTTACACACAGACGCTTTTACACACAGAAGCTTTTACACACACAGAAGGTTTTTACACACAGGCACTTTCACACACAGTGGCTTTTACACGCAGAAGCTTTTACACACAGACGCTTTTACACGCAGATGCTTTTACACACACACACACTTTCACACACAGAGGCTTTTACACACAGACGCTTTTACACACAGAGGCTTTTATACACAGAGGCTTTTACACACAGACGCTTTTACACACAGACACTTTTACACCCAGACACTTTTACCAACAGAAGCTTTTACACACAGACGCTTTTACACGCAAACGCTTTCACACACAGACACTTTTACACACAGACTCCTTTACACACAGACACTTTCACACAAAGAGACTTTTACAAATTTTACACACAGAAGCTTTTACACACAAACGCTTTTACACACAAACACTTTTACCCACAGACTTTTTTACACACACACACACGCTTTTCTTTTACACACACACACGCGCTTTCACACACAAAGGCTTTTACACACAGACGCTTTTACACACAGACGCTTTTACACACAGAAGCTTTTACACACAAACGCTTTTACACACAGACGCTTTTACACACACAGGCTTTTACACACAGACGCTTTTAAACACAGACGCTTTTACACACAGGCACTTTGACACACAGACACTTTTACCCACAGAAGCTTTTTCACACAGACGCTTTTACACACAAACACTTTCACACACAGAGGCGTTTACACACAGACACTTTTACACACAGACTCCTTTACACGCAGACGCTTTTACACACAGAAGCTTTTACACACAGACGCTTTTACACACAGACGCTTTTACACACAGACGCTTTTACACACAGGCACTTTTACACACAGACGCCTTTACACAAATTACACAAAGACGCTTTTACACACAGCAGCGTTTACACACAGAAGCTTTTACACACAGAAGCGTTTACACACAGACGCTTTTACACACAGACACACAGACGCTTTTACACACAGAGACTTTTACACACAGACGCTTTTACACACAGGCGCTTTTACACACAAACACTTTCACACACAGAGGCTTTTACACGCACATGCTTTTACACACACACACTTTTCTACACACATACTTTTTTTACACACAAGACGCTTTTACACACAGAAGCTTTTACACACAAACGCTTTTACACACAGACGCTTTTACACACAGACACTTTTACACACAAACACTTTCACACACAGAGGCTTTACACACAGTCTTACACACAGACGCTTTTACACACAGACTGCATTACACATAGACGCTTTTACACACAGACACTTTTACACACAAACGCTTTTACACACAGACGCTTTTACACACAACTTGGCGTTGTTTAGTAGTTGCCTGGTTGCCTTTGATCTCTTGAATTTGCAATTTCAAGATGTTAATTTAAAGATGGGTACAAAGTTTCGGGAATCCTTCAGTGACCAAACTATAATATCTGAGATATTAAATGGATGTCTGATTAAACCCATGGGGCTATATAGGGTTTGAAACCGAAAACCAGTCAATGAAATAAAATTAATGTGGGAAATGGCCGGCTGCATCGAATAATTCCGCGCTCGCATCATTTTTTCTCGCAGGAGTTTGCGAAGGTGTCTGTGTGTGCACCGTGTCTGTAGCTGTAGCTGTCATCCGGGCCTCCGACAAACATGAGAAATCCGGGTAACGTGTGCCGAGTAAGCACAGTGCGAAGTTCACCCTCCGGCTACCCAGGTCTGAACCAGGTTAGACTCGGGTAAGGGGAGCGTCTTTCGTGTTAAGGATAGTCCCAAAGGGACGTTGACACTATGCTTACTACAACCGACACTCTCCTTATACCCAAGGCCAAACCAGGTTGAACCCGGGTAAGGGTAGTGCGACCTTCATTCTCTCACTACCCGAGGCCAGTAGCCCACCGTTCCCGGTTTGGGCCCGGGAAAGGTCTGCGACGTTAAACGGTTGCGACGTTAAAGTAGTTGCCACAAGACTTGGACCTCTAAATGAAGTCGAATGTTCTTGATACTCCGCCCGCAAAGCATCACTCAGCTGGTAGCATTGGTCACCTGGACATAGCAGCCAGAAATCCTTTGTCATGTCGGACATTGGTCCTTGTCATGAGATACAAGAAAAAAGACAAACCAGAAAAAATCGGTAACTGGAGGATTCCCGCCGCTCTGTATCCATGAAAATGTATGATTCTAAAGAAATTTGCGAATTCAGGAGGTCAAAGGCAACCAGGAAACAACTAAACAACACCAAGACAAACACTTTCACACACAGAGGCTTTTACACACAGAAGCTTTTACACAGAGACTCCTTTACACACAGACGCTTTTGCACACAGACACTTTTACCCACAGAAGCTTTTACACACAGACGCTTGTACACGCAAACACTTTCACACACAGACGTTTTTACACACAGACGCTTTTACACACAAACACTTTCACACACAGAGGCTTTTACACACAAACGCTTTTACACACAGACGCTTTTACACGCACATGCTTTTACACACACACACGCACTTTCACACACAGAGGCTTTTACACACAGACACTTTTACACACAGAGGCTTTTACACAAAGAGGCTTTTACACACAGACGCTTTTACACACAGACACTTTTGCACACAGACACTTTTACCCACAGAAGCTTTTACACACACACACAACTTGTCTTTTACACACACTTGCTCAGAAACACTTTATCGAATTACTGATGTGGAATGCATCGCACGTGCAAAAACACTTCAGTTAAACCTGACAGGAATGGTGCAACATTTCACACACATGTTTTGCTTTATGTGTCACTTATGTTTCAATTGTATTCCATTTATGTTTCGTTTGCGTTCCACATATGTTTCGTTTATGTTTCACATATGTTGTTACTTACGCCTAGACATAGTTTATGTTTACGTCATGCCCCGTCCACCCTCTATAGAAACCATCCCTGGAGCCCCTTTGGATCAAGCTAAGTCGTGACATGTGTTTAACATGTGTGGTGGCAAAGTTTGCTCTTTTTGCACCAGCAATTTTTAGAAATCCTTGACTAAGGGGAAACCCACCAAATACGTGGTTTCTACATGTTTTTGTGGCTTCATTTTCAAAGGGGCTATCGTGCTGATAGGGGGTTTTAATGCTGATTTTGGAAGATAGGGGGGTTTTAAGTCAGAAATGACCCTCTGGGGTAGATTTGAAGGAGGTTGAAGAGTTCAAAAACGAAGACCCGCATGTGTTTCAAGCTCGGCGTGATCACCCTTTTGAAGGGATGTCGAACCCGGTGGCGCAAGCAGTGATGCGATGCAATGTGGATGTGAAGTACATTGGACGCAATTTTTCAGAAGCAGACCTTTTGAAGTTTTGTGATGGGAGCATAGACCAGGAGCCTGGAGTCGAAGTTCCTGCTTCTGCATCTTCTCTGTTGGAACTGTCCGGGAGTGGATTGCAGGAGATGGAACTTCAACGCCCGGCGCTTGGTTCGTCTTCGGATGCCATGTCGGGTGCTGATGCCCCACATGCAGAGCAACCTGTGTCGACTGAGTTGGATGCTTCGGATCCGCCGCCGAAGAAGCAATGCATGGGTCGTGTTCTGGACACGGAGCATAAGAAGATGCAGACGATGAGAAAGGCGCTTGATCGCATTCTGGTGGACCTTGCAAGAGATATGATGAATGTTGGTTTTTACACTGGTGAGTATGCTGCGAAGAAGTTTGAAATTTCGCGGAGTATGTTACCTGAATTGTATGCAGGACTGCTTGCTTTGGGGCGGTCGAAACGGAAAATTTTGACGGTATTTTTTCTTACCGACTTCGTTTTGCAGTAGTTTGTGCAAACGTCCTTAGTAAAGTAATGTAAAATATCTGATTTGGAACATCACGGTACCGAGCCTTTTTTTGAGGATTTGTATGGGAATTCCCACAATGAAATGAGATAAAAATTGTCATTTACAACATTATGGTACTGATTATTTTTTGGTGTGTGCTTTAATTTTGTTGTTGTGCACGAGGTTCCACCTCCGAGAGAGATCGACACGTGGGGTGACACCATTTGTGTTGAACTTCTCCGGGAATCGCCGCTGGTGGTTTGCAAGGTTGAAATGAGTACTGCTAGAGGACGTCAAAGCACGGTGATGCTGCATTGTTTTGCATCTGAAGAGCCGACACAATGGGGGGTTGTCGTCTTGGCGGCGCCCAAAGAGCTATGGATGGAGAAAGGCGACTCGAACGTGGCGGTGTGCAAAAGACATGGCGGAACTAGGCCCGAGAGCACAAAACAGATCTCCGGCAGTTATTTGGTTATCAATGAGTGTCTCCACCCATCTTCGCGCATGGCTTTTTTTTTGTGAAACCGGATTACATCGGAGTGCTTCAATCCTTCACTGCAGCATTTTGCGCAGGAAGTGCTGGGTTGCATGGATTTAGACGTGTGGCAAAATGGAGTCATGAAACAAGGATTGCACGACCTTGCAGAAAAATTTTCGGTTCGGGCTGGTCAAAGAGGTTTCTTTGCGAGGTCCAGTCGGAAGCTTGAGACGCTGACGTTGGCGGAAAGAGCACAACAAGGCCACCTACGATTCGAACTTGGCAAGAATAAGGAAGGAAAACGTCAAAAAAAAAAGCACAAATTGCCAGACGGCGTTGTGGACCAGAATGTTCACTCGGTCACGCAGGAGTTGCGTTGGAAACCGGTGGTTTTCGCTTTCATGTTATTTCCGTTGTTTTGGGCTTTTAGATTGGATTTTTGGTTATTTGGCTTATGATTTCAATTGAAGTGTTTGACACCTGATGACTGGTGCTGCATGTGCAGGATTTGATGCGAACTATTCATTCTATGCTGCCTCTGGAAAGAATTATTTGGGCCAACCAAGAGACGCCTACTGGGAAAGCCTTCTGTTGGGAAGCTACAAGTCAATGTGCCTACAACTTTGCGACTTCAGATCGCCTCATTGCTTTGCTGAAGCACATGAAGGCCGAGTGGTTCTATCCCGGAGAAAAAGAAGAAGAGGGGCGCATTCACTATGGGATTCGCCCAGATTATCTCAACGATGTGATCGAAGGCGTTTTCTGTTGGATGCTTCCAAGAGCCGGGCCTTCTGTGCAGAATGTGGAGCATTGGCAAAAACACCTCTTATTCCATGACTTCAAAATGACTGCACAGGAGATCAAGCAACTGGTTCGAGCAGCTGTGATCGTGACTTTGTTTCGATGGCAATGGATCACTTGTTGGATTGAAGTGAACAAATCTGTCCGAGATGATGCGCAGGATGCGCTGTAGTGTCATATGTTTGTTGCAGTGTGCTCTTGCGTTCAGTACTCATTGTTGAAGGGACTGTCCGAGCAATGGGGAAAAAACGTAGTTCCACTGGCATCGTCTGCACGATCGCGCTTCGCGACTCTTGCTTCAAAAAAAGACAGAGGTTAGTGGTGCATCTCTGTGCGAGGTGCATTGTCGTCAATCGAAATATATTCTAGACGAATGCATGCATTTGAGACGCGGCATGCGGCACTGAGGATATCACGGCGTGACGCTGCATCTTGCATGAGCCGTCTCAGTGAGGCGCAGCTCCCATACCCGTGCAAGTAGCGCGACATGTGCTAATTCCAGTACAGCTTGGTACCGAGCTTATTTAGTTGTTTATTCCAGTACAGCTTGGTACCGAGCTTATTTAGTTGTTTATATGAGAATTGTCATGGAAAAAAGAGATGTTTAGAGTTCGCTCTGTAATTTGTCAGGGTGAGAAGCAGCGGTTCAGTCTTGAGCCTGCAGGTCGTTCTCCAGAGGATGGTGCTTTGTTGTCACAAGCTCAGGAGTCACGATCCCAGTCTCGAGCTTCAGCGAGTATACTTTGCGTTCCTTCTGGGGAATTCATTGTTTCCTGCCCAGACCATGTTGACCTCTTTGCTCCATACATTGATGTGAACTAATCATTCACGGGCTCAGATGTGAGCAAAGTGTAGGCATTCATGGGCATGGACAAGACAAGAGTCACGCAGCGGGAAACAACGTACTATGTAGCATGAGCAAAGTGTAGGCATGCGGGACAAGACACCCCCAAAGGTTGTCGCATTTCTCGAGATTTCTGAAGGGGCTGTCCGTGAGATCTCGAGATTTGACGCCATGGACGTATGCTACTCTGCTTCCGGTGAGCTGGTCGTGTCTCTGCCAGCCGATGTGGTGGAAGGGAAACCGGTAAGGTGGATTAAAGGCAACATCGCCGCTGGAATTGGCATGTCTCGACATCGACAGAGATTGTTTTTGCACGAGGCATTGCTCGGCGACGATTACACGTTTGCTTGTGCCTCTGGACCATTGGTTGTGCAGCTCGTGATTTTGCCATTTGTGACTCATGATCCGGTGGTCATGTCTGAATTGAACTTGGCTGCCACTGAAAACAATGAAATGGCGGTGGAGGAAATGTTGCAATTGCCTTTGGATCCAAACCAGGACGACTTTGATGGTGTGACACCTTTGTGCGCCGCTGCCGAAGCAGGAGCAGGGAGGACTGTTTGCTTGTTAGTCGAAGCCATGGCCGATACCGAGCGGGTGGGGCAGCGGCAAAGGACGCCGTTGCATCTCGCAGCTCAAGGCGGCCGGGATTTTGTGGTGAAGCTGTTGCTGGAGGCATCCGCGTCGACAAAGACCAGAGATGTATACGGGAGAACGGCGTTGCATGTCGCAGCGTGCAATAACTTCAGCCGGCAGGTTGCACTTCTGCTCCAGCACCGGTGAGCCCAAGCGATCGATGGGGTCAGACAGCTCTGTTTCTGGCAGCGGAAGAAAATGATGTGATTACTTGCAGGCTGCTGCTGGATGCAAGAGCGAATATGAGGGCAAAGGATTGCTACGGGGACACTCCACTGCATGCAGCGGTGCGTGGATGCTGCTATGAGGCTGCCGAGCTTTTGGTCGACTTGGTTGAGGAAACGCCCTTGAAAGTGAGGAGTGCCAAGTGGTAGTTTTTTTTTAGTTGCAAAAATATTGCTGACGGTGATGCTATAGGAACTGTCCGTGCATCACGCAGCGTGATTCTTTGCGCACTGCATTTTTTTCATTGCAAGCAGCGTGATGCTTCTCGACCTTCTAAGAGTGATAGGGACTGTCCGTGCTGTGGATGGTCGCAGAAGGTGTGTTGCGTCCTGAAAAATGCGTCCATGCACCTCTATTGACTATTGCAAATGATGTCATCCACGGCAACATGGCATTCTGACAACGACCATGTACAGCATGTCGTGCAATCTGCAATTTCCGAGGTGGCTCTTGCATGCTCTTGCGCCACTTTGGTACCGGCCTCGGTTTTTGATGGATGTGTTTGTTCTTGGAGTGAATCAAATTCCCGGAATTCGTCATAGAACCGTTTGCCTGGAAACATGTGTGGTACAGTGACGGCATGCACATTCATGGCTGCACCGCGTGAACATAACGTTCTTGCGCACACATCCGTTGATTTCGGGTCTGTGTTGGTTTGTGCATGCTTTTGGATATGTTTCGGCTAAGCATGCAAGCCGCTGCGGTCATTCATTCGTTCGGGACTGTCATTGAATGGGGCGACCCATCTGTGCCGGGTGTCCACCTGGCACGGGAGAGCACCGTGTGAAGTCGAAGAGTTTTGGCTGTCCAAATAAAGCTTGCGTGAACTTTTTGTCGCTTCGAAATGGCCCGCACAAAGCAGACGCGGTGGATGAAGCCGCAACGGTTGCGATGGCCGAGTTGAGCGAATGTTTGCAGCAAGAGGACGAAAATGGGCACAGGATTGTCGGCTTGAGATATAGAGCTGATGTGTCTGCTTTGAAAGACGCGGTCACGTTGCTGCGAGCATCCAACTTGTCGCTTGGGAGCATCATGTTCTTGGCAGGTTTTCTTCACATCCTGTACTGGTCGTGGCCAACGATGACTGCGGTCACCATGTTGCTGGAATGCACTGCTTCGAATCAAATTCGATGCTGGTGCAAATTGGATCGTGCCAAGGCCAAATGTTACTTGATGGATGTTGGAAAGAGGTTGCATGACCTCTATGACAAAGTGTGCATGTTGCCATCAAGGACGCTCTTTGATGTTGCGGAGCCACAAGAGAAAGCGAACTGATGCTTTCCCAAACCCGACCATGAACCCTAAAATGCGTAGAGGAAGTGGGCAGCAATGGCAGCATCTGGTGGATGATGTCAAAACTGGTGCATGGCAGAACATGTGTCAAAGCGCTGCAGTACTCATTGAAGAGAGCATCGAAAGCAATGGAATCAAGGTGTGCTACAAGACCCTTTTCGACATCATGGCGCGGTTTGATTCCACTTTGTACTCTGCCAGCTGGACGGCATCTGCCTCGCATTACAACACCGTCCATTTCATTCGAACTTTTATGTTTGCCATGGTCTTGCATTCCGATCAATCGTCGGCTGACTGGGATTTGTTGAGCACCATGGGCACCGGAGTGAGAGATTCCAGCATTCCTGTCAAGACGCATGCCGTTGCGACGTATTGCGCTCGGCGTATCAGCCTCGAGCTGGGTGAGCCTTATGGCATCGAGGATCTCTGTTGTTTTCTTTGTATGTTGAAGAAACGTGATGGATGAGGTCGAATTTGCTTTGGCAAGATTTGTTTTGATTTTTTGAGATCTTCCTACTGTTGGAACTGTCCGTGTAGGAACGACGTTTCCATCCTTGCTGACAGAGCTGTGCCTGTGAAGAGAAAAGCTGCACGTGGCTCTGTGTTTATTTGGCTTGCAGCTAGATGTAAGAACTTAAACTAGCTGTTTGTGGATGCTCATTGTGAATTCTAGTTGTGTGCTTGCACTTCCTTGCCAAGATGTTGTCCTTTCACGGTGTTTGCGTTGATTGCTTCACGGTGTAGGCTCAAATCTGTTGACCAATTTGGGCATCATGTGCGAGCAAGATGTGTCAACAAAAACGAAAACAGTTGCATGTAGAATGTCAAACACGCCACGGTTTTCTGTTGGGACTGTCCGCGAGACCGCGGCTTGTGCAAGAGCGATTGATTCCTGCAACATAGCGTAAAATCGATGTCAAACACGCACTGTTATAATTTGTTTCTCACTTGCCTTCTTTGCTGCTGCATGCACATATTCGCGGGCCTCTTGTCACCGCGGTCTGAAAACATGTCTTTGCAAGAAGTGACTTTGGACCGCATTACGAAGAGCAACACCCACATGGTCATGGTGGTTTTGCGTCCGGTGTACCATGAAATGAAGCAGTTGCCCGGAAAAGATAAGGGGACCTGGTGGAAGTCGATCGTTCGTCTCGTGGATCAAAAGGGACAGGGACTCTATGCAGAGATCCGGGGATCTTCTGAGGGCAGTGTTCGAAAGCGGGCCCAGGAGTTTTACCAGCCCAAATGCATCCAATTGACGCAAGCTGTTGTAGTGCAGAATTCGCCTTTTTTGTCCGATTTCTCTGCTGATGTCACGAACAAGGGGAAGGTGTCGCCAGTGGCAGAGGCTCATGCCAGTGCGATGAAGTTGCACCAGCGAAGATTCTGAAGTGGGAGAGTGGCAGAGGTCCAACTTTGGTGTTTTAGCGGAACATTCTGAAGGGAAGGGGAGGGCGGATGTCATTGGAAAGGTGACCCGGAAGGAGACGCCAGCGATGAGAGTCCAAAAGATGACATTGTGGCTGAAGGATGAGTCTCATAGCGAACTGGCTGTGCATCTCTGGGGCGGGCGTTTTGTTTCCAAGGGCAACGAAATCGATGTTGGCTCGGTGGTACAGGTGGACAATGCTTTGTTGTCGAAGATCCCTGCCGGCATCGAGGCGAGCTGTGAGCACTGGATGGATAGCAGCAGGAATTGGTTCAGTGCTTTGCATGTCAATCCCACGGGCAGTCGTGTCGAGAAACTGAAGGCTTTGTCTGACACGCGGGGTGAGGCGCTGTCCGTGCCTTGGCTCCAGACTGCTTCACGTCGAATGGTGTCGGATGGCATGGAGAAGTTCATTTCGTGCTGCGCCACTGTATCTTCGTGCTCTCTGGCGCTTACGGATGCGATGTTAGAGGCCGCTGTGCTGAGCTGAACTAGCTTGTAATCAACTGAATTAGTCCGTGTGATTGGGAATCCTTCTTTGTTGATTGCTTGTCGTGTTTTCCCTTTCTTTCATCGTCCGGTGTCAGGCACAGCAAGAGATCATCGAAGTGCAGTTGAACTGCGTTTGGGTCACAGGCATCTTGGGGGATCCCATCTACACGGCCTGCAAGAATTGCGCGACGAAGATTGATATGACCACCGGGCATTGCAAACGTCATGAGAGTCACAACTGCCAAACGATTCGGGATGAAGAGGTATCCATCTTGGCCACAGTGACTTTGGCAGATCACACTGGCGAAGTTGACAGAGTCTTGGTGGATGGGGACAGGTTGCAGTTGCTGGCAAATGCCAAGAGCAAGCAGGATCTGGTCGACCTCTTGACGAAGCGTGGTCCGCAGGCCGTGTGCTTTTGTCATCCAGTGGACGTCCGCTTGGCTACCAATGGCCGCAAGCCAGGCGGCGGCAGATCCAACTTGCCTGCTGCCGCGCAGGGAGTCCTCCAGTCGCAGGAGACGGATCAGGAGAATTTGCCCGAGTGTCAGTTTCAGGTGCTCGCCGCACAGCACGCTCTGTGCCAGGGGTATTCGGAGGCAAAGCGTCCGATGATCAAGAAGGTAGTTCGAGTGGAGAATCAGAGGGCGACAGGAATGGTGTTTCCGATCGCTTGCCCTCATGAGGACCTGTTGTTCTCTGGCTTCGGTACCAAGCTGCGAGCCGCGGCAATTTTTCCCAGCTATGTCACTGTGTTGGTGCGGGCAGAAGATGAGGAAGCCAAGATCGTTGAGACGGGCACGGGGGACGACAAGGTCATCATGCTGCAGTATGAGAAGGTGGTCGCAGTGGAGGCGCAGTTTCCCAAGCATTTCCGGGTGGAGGCCTTTTGCCAATTGCAGCAGGCGATTCGCTTCAACATGTGTGACGGCAATGTGCATCTTGTCATCGGCAAGGTGACGGCAGAAGACGATGGCTCCGACATGGTTTTGGTTACGGAAAGAGTCTTCAAATTGCAATCGGAGGAACAGGTGAAAGCGATCATGGCCGAGCGTGCCGCCATCGCAGCTGTGCAGATGATTTCTTCGAAAAAAAGACACGCCGTCGACTTGGTTGAGGAAACGCCCTTGAAAGTGAAGAGTGCCAAGTGGTAGTTTTCTTTTTTGAGTCGCAAAATCATTGCTGACGGTGATGCTACAGGGACTGTCCGTGCATCACGCAGCGTGATTCTTTGCACCACGGCATTTTTTTCATGTCATTTGAGGAAACGCCCTTGAAAGTGAAGAGTGCCAAGTGGTAGTTTTCTTTTTTGAGTCGCAAAATCATTGCTGACGGTGATGCTACAGGGACTGTCCGTGCATCACGCAGCGTGATTCTTTGCACCACGGCATTTTTTTCATTCCAACCAGCGTGGTATTTCTGGATAGGAACTGTCCGTGCCGTGGAGGGTCGCAGAAAGTGTGTTGCGTCTTGAAAAATGCGTCGATGCGCCTCTCTTTCAAATGATGTCATCAACAGTATCATGGCATTCCACTGCAGCATGGCACCACTTTTGTAGAACCATTCATAAATCAGTGATACAACCTGTGTTTTTTTTACAGCATCATGGTACCGAGCTTTATTGGCGATTTGAGACGGAATTTACAGCATAAAATGTGAGGACAAATGTGATCTACGACGTCATGGTACCGAGCTTTTTTTTGCTATTCACGCATGGGTTTGCCATTGATTTTTCCATGGATGTTGCATTTCCGGCTTACATGTCAGCACTTTTTTCTTGCTTTTTGTCATTGCCCTGTCCCTCGTTCCCTGTCTTTCCGTGTAAGATGGAGCCGGCAGAGGGCAAGGCCGCTGAGGCCGAGGAAATGCCCCCCAAAGCAGGTGGCTGCCAGCCTCGACATGGGCATGAAAGAATTGGTCGGAAAGATTACGGGCCAGCAGCTGTAGTGCTCAGGTCCATCAAGCGGCGCAAGGTGCTTATGAACCTTTCACTCAAGTACCGCTGCCTGGGTGAGAATGTGCTGGCGGAAACTTTGCCTGATCCCACTGCGTGTGCATCCAAGAGAAAATGGGAGACAGCAATACAGAAGGCACGTGAGACTCTTCGACTCATGGCCCCAGATGTCGATCCTGACGCAGATGTCGACATTAGCCCTGCTGACACTGATGCAGTGCCATGTATTTCAGCAGGGTGTGAGCTGGAGCTTGCTGAATCTGATGGCGCGCCAGATTTTGATGGCATGCCTGATTTTCAATGGATTTGAATCTGGAGCAACTGCCCGTGTATTTACAAGCTGTGCACTTCTCGCATAATTAAGTCCTATCGTTCTCGATGCTGCAAGGACTGTCTGTGCGTCGAGCGACGTGATTCTCATACAAATTCGCCTGCTTTGCGGCGGTTTGCACGTTCTGCACAACGAACTGCAATGCCTGCCTGCACGGTGCTTCGAAAAATGTAAGAGTGCGCTGACGCCGTCTGACACGGGCAAGTTTCTTTGACGGGCGTGTTGCAGTTACATCTGTGAAGTGTTCGTCTTGCAATGCAGTGTCACACTTGGAAATAAGTAATGCAGTTGGTGATCATGGAAAAATGCGGTGATGCATCTCTCTGATGCGTGTTCTGATCTTGCAGTCTGTATCTGTAAACTATTGTTACTGATGTGATCTCATGTGTTTGTTCCAAAAAGGCAGCACTGCCGATTCGATGATCTTCAGGTGTGTGAAATGGAATTTTCTAAGGTAATGGTTCGTCTCTTTTGACGAAACGAGCTCCTGTCAGGTCTTCGCAACAGTGGTGCTGTGCCATGTCGAACTCAGGAGTCATGTGCTCAGTTTCATGTAATTTTACTTTTCAGAGTTAGCTCTGCAATTTGTCAGGGTGAGAAGCAGCGGTTCAGTCTTGAGCGTGCAGGTCGTTCTCCAGAGGATGATGCTTTGTTATCACAAGCTCAGGAGTCACGATCCCAGTCTCGAGCTTCAGCGAGTATATTTTGCGTTCCTTCTGGGGAACTCATTGCGGCTAGATGTAAGAATTTGAACTAGCTGCTTGTGGATGCTCATTATGAATTGCAGTTGTGTACTTGCACTTCCTTGCCAAGATGTTGTCCTGTCACGGTGTTTGCGTTGATTGCTTCACGGTGTAGGCTCAAATCTGTTGACCAATTTGGGCATCATGTGCGAGCAAGATGTGTCAACAAAAACGAAAACAGTTGCATGTAGAATGTCAAACAAGCCACGGTTATCTGTTGGGACTGTCCGCGAGACTGCGGCTTGTGCAAGAGCGATTGATTCCTGCAACATAGCGTAAAATCGATGTCAAACACGCACTGTTATAATTTGTTTAATTTTCATGGTGAAATTACTTGGTGTGGACTGCAGTTTTAATTGCTTCGACGTCGGCGGGATTATAGCTGCTGACATGGAACCCGGCGCCTTGCGTCGTCGTCTGGATGACATCTATCTCCATCGAAGAGAACGGCCTGGTTTGATACTGTCAGCTGTCCATGAACACGTGTCGCCGAACTTGGCGGAGACGCAGCCCATGTCGGTAGAGATTTGTTTTCGTTTGAACATCTGGCCTCTCCAGCAGCTGAGTGCCCTTCCTGAGTTTCATTTTCTATTCGACATGGACCCACGGGATGCCAGTGTCGATCTCTTATACCAAGAGCATTTACTGCAGTGGATGACTGTGGGGGATTTGCTGGGCGACTTGGTTGGTCGCATAGAAACACATCATGGAGGACGTTGTGGCAAAAGAAACATTTGCATCGCAGCGGAAGGTCATCGCCAATTCGCGGCTCGTGAGAGTTTGACTATCCTTCGTGAGCTTGCGGATGAGAATTCTGTGGTCTCTCTTGTCGCTCGCCCTTCCAGTGTTGGTAAACAAATGCTGGCTGAATTCTGGCTTCCCAAGCTTGACGCAAAGTTGGCAGGTCCAGTGTTGGCCCGACTGGACTTGCATTGTTTCCAGGTGATTCTGGCTTGGACCTCACTTTGCGGGTGGTACAACCTATGCAGAGTGAATAGACAGTGGAGCCGCTGGCTTCGTGCAAACCCGACCTTTCAATCTGTGGTGTCGGATGTGCGTTGGGCCAAGGATCCCGAGTTGCTGTCCATCCAACGGGAAGTGCGAGCCAATGACGAATGATCTGTTAAACACGGAATTTTGACGGGCTCGATGCTACAGGGACTGTCCGTGCATCGAGCGAAATGCAATGCAATGAAAAGGGTGTCATCCGTGCCATCATGATATGCATTCGTTTGCGCGCTTTTGTTATCCTTCGTTTACAGTTTCACTGTACAGAGAAAGTCGTGCAACTAAGGTCATCCACTGCATCACGGTACCGAGCTTATTTGGTGAATTCTATGAGATTTTCCATATGAAAACGCGTGAACATGTGAGATCCTCGACATCATGGTATGGAGCTGTTTTTTTGGGTAATCTGTCTTGATATTTGTATATGCTTGTATGGCAGTTTTTGTTACGCATGCCATGGAGGAGGGCTGGAAACAGCAGTGGTTCTACAGCATCATGGCATCGAGTTTCGGCTTGCATTTTGACGGGCTCGATGCTACAGGGACTGTCCGTGCATCGAGCGAAATGCAATGAAAAGGGTGTCATCCGTGCCATCATGATATGCATTCGTTTGCGCGCTTTTGTTATCCTTCGTTTACAGTTTCACTGTGCAGAGAAAGTCGTGCAACTAAGGTCATCCACTGCATCACGGTACCGAGCTTATTTGGTGAATTCTATGAGATTTTCCATATGAAAACGCGTGAACATGTGAGATCCTCGACATCATGGTATGGAGCTGTTTTTTTGGGTAATCTGTCTTGATATTTGTATATGCTCGTATGGCAGTTTTTGTTACGCATGCCATGGAGGAGCACTGGAAATGGCAGTGGTTCTACAGCATCATGGCATCGAGTTTCGGCTTGCAACTCAGTGTCACACTTATGACCTGTAGTTGTGCATTTGCACTTCGTTGCCGCGGGAGGTAGTTTTGTTCTTGCATTGTGCTTGCATTGTCGTCGCTCGCGTGGCTTGCGGATCAATGACCTGTAGTTGTGCATTGCGGATCTGTTAAATAGCTTGCGTCGTGTTCAAGGTAGGGAACGTCTGTTCGATCACAGTTGCTGCCATGACCACCAGCGCTTGCGAGTGGAGAGCGGCGCGAGAAGAAGATATCAGGAAGGCTTACGCCGACAAAGAATGCTGGAATGACTTGGACCGCATTACCTCTCGGCACCCTTACAGTTTCGGGTCCATAGAGGAGTGGCCATTGGACGCTGCCGTGATCTGCAAACCTACGGCTCGAGCGTCGGTGCTGCTTGGAAGCATCAAAGCGGCCTGCAGCTTGAAAGACATTTTCGAGACTCTGTCGGTGAAGGTCACCGTGGTGGTGACCATGTGCGCAAATGAAATGGAGATTCGAGGCGCCCCAAAGTCCAGCAAGAAAATGTCTATCACGTCAAGTGTCATTTGGAGGACACGACATTGAAGCCGCCGCACCGTTGGCAGGAACGAATCCCTGACTTGGTAGCTTCTTGTTTGGAACAGTGGAAAATTGTTTGTGGCCAACTCTGGAAACAGTCCATGCTGGCAGTGACCAGGGGCGAATCCATGCACGTGCTCTTCCATTGCTTTGGTGGCATCAATCGAAGCGCTGGGGTTTTATGTGCTTGGCTCGTCGTGGGTTACAACTACTCTGCAGAGGATGCCGTCCAGTTGCTGCTTGAGAAAAGACCTGCCTTGCGCCCTTGGCACAATCGCCCCTATGTCTTGGAGGCCTTGTGGCAGCTGGAAGGTTTGCGGGCCAAGTGGCACATGGAACTGAGTGCGGCGGGCAGAAATTAATTTGCACCACTGTTCGCCTGGAGAGACTGTTCGTGGCGAACGTGCTAAATCAGTAGCCAAGTGTTGTTAGTCTGTAAAGATTGTTCGATCCTGTAGAGACATCGGAGAAATGCAGTGAAACAGGTGTCATCCATGCCATCATGATATCGAACTTGTTTTTGTGGAATCATTCGCTGCGTTCACAAATTAATTTGCACCACTGTTCGCCTGGAGAAACTGTTCGTGGCAAACGTGCTAAATCAGTAGCCAGGTGTTGTTTCTCTGTAAAGATTGTTCGATCCTGTAGAGACATCGGAGAAATGCAGTGAAACAGGTGTCATCTATGCCATCATGATATCGAACTTGTTAATGCCAAGTCAGGATTAATAACCCCCCCCCCCAGAAGGTCGGAACTCTACCTTGTAGGTCATTTTCTTAAACACCCCTTAATAAGAAGCAACTCTGAACCATAAAACTTTGGATATGGCTTACGTCAATTAGATCTTAATTAGATCTTAATAGAATTCCATTGGATTTGTTAAAATCTCATGGATCAGAAAGGTGGTTGATTAATCAGGAGTAAACCCTGGTTATTATTAATGGGGGACATGGGCTCATGGGGGGTACCCTTTGGGAGCTATCCAAACTGATGATTTTTATAAAGATTTTAATTAAAAATCGATCATTTGGGGAATAGTTGTTTTTTGAAATTTTCAATGATCAACTTAAACCTGAAGTATAACAATGATGATTAAAAAAAAGGTAAAAAACAATTGGAAATAAATAGAATTGGAAATAAAAAATGTTGGATAAAAAAATGGATTTCCGAAGTGGTGGTTGATTAATCGGGGGTAGGCCCACCGGTTTAATAATCTGGGGGGACCACCTGTTTTTAAATTACATTTTTTTTGGGGGGAGGAGGAGGTTGATTAATAACGGGCTGTTGATTAATCCTGACTTGACATTATTGTGGAATCATTCACTGCGTTCACTTGTTGTTTTTCGGATATCATAATACTGAGCCTTTGTTTGTGCACTTTTGCAATTTTTAAGCATTTCCATTGCAACTACGTTTGCGCACCTTTGTTTGCAACTGAGGTCATCCACGGCATCATGGTACCGAGCTTATTTGGTATGTCAAACTCAGGAGTCGTTTTTTCAGTTTCGAACTGAAAGAGCAGATGCTTCGCATTGGATTGTGCGTTACATTCCTTGGCTCAGATGTGAACGAATGGACAAGATGCGTTTCGCTCAAGAGATGTGACGTTTGTAGGTGAAGCTGTAGTGGAAATATCGAAACCTGACGCTTTCAAGTAATACTTCTGTAGTCTGTACTCACATCATGTCGGGCCTGGCAGCCGATTGCTTTGCAGCTGCGGGGAGATTGCAATATACTTCGTTTCAAACAAATTCAGTTGATTTGAACGATGCGCTGTTGGTATCTATTCATGACTGGAAGGACGCCGGTTCGAGAGAATTGTACATCTACGATCAAGTGCACATGAACGGCCCTCCGGAAATGGGCCGCCATTTCTGGGGCCATTTGCCACTATCTTGGATGCATGAGCTCATGCTCGATTTCACATTGTATTACATTCTGTTTTCAAATGAAGAAGCAAGAGATGATGCCAACCGATTATGGGTCTTGGTGTTGAAAGATACTCGGCGGCAGCGCCCACATCGTTGGACATGACGGCAGTTAACAACAAACAAAGTTTTAGTGCACAAACATGTCGCATAAAGTATTTGGGGATTTAAGTGTGTTCTGCCATGGCAGCGAATGTCTTTGATGACCAAATTCTACGACACATTCTTTCATTTGTGCCTGGGAGCTCTGAATTGGCTCCAAAATATTCTTTGCAACCAGAAACCGGACACTATCTGGTAAAAGCTGGTTGGCCGGTTGTTTTGAAGAAAATGTGTCATTGGAAGGAGGCAGACACCACCATCTGTATTTGCTGTGGTGCCAACCAAGAACCCGGCGATCCAAACGAGTCAGACGATAGCTGGACATCTCAGCAAGTCTCTGCTGGCTGGGCAAAGGTCATGACCGTGACAATACCACACTTTCGTCATCATCATATGAAATATATCAAAAAAACAGTCAGAAGCATAGAATATGTTTGGAGGACAATGGCAGCCGAGAGATGTTACATCTGCGGGCACTGCAACGACTGCGTTGTGAATCTCGAGTATGAGCATCCTGCTGACTGGCTGGAAGATCTTTCTGTGTTCACAGAGATGCTGGAACTTAGGTCGTGTCCGTGGAGGTGCCCAGATAAAGATCGACCGCAGTAGCCGGATTGCTGCAGTAGTAAAAGCGGCAAACATGCCACATCTGCAGCATCATGGTACCGACCTTTGCTTGGAAGCAGCTTGTGGGAGCTGGAAGGCTTGCGTACCGAGTGGCACATGGAACTGAGTGCAACTGGCGCAAATTAATCTGTAGCAGTGTTCGTCTGGAGAGACTGTTCGTGACGAACATGCAAAACCAGTAGCCAACTGTTGTTTGTCTGTAAAGATTTTTTTTTTCCATCCTGTAGGGACATCGGAGAAATGCAGTGAAACAGGTGTCATCCTTGCCATCATGATATCGAACTTGCTATTGTGGAATCATTCACAGCATTCTTGCACGGACTTCTAGATTCTCTTGGATGCCATGGTACGGAGCCTTTGTTTGCCCACCTGTGTTTGCAACTGAGGTCATCCACGGCATCATGGTGCCGAGCTTATTTTGTATCTCAAAGAGCGGATGCCTTGCATTGGATTGTGCGTTGATCATGGTACTGAGCCTGGTCTTGTGCACTTTTGCGATTTTTTAGCATTTCCATTGCAACTATGTTTGCGCACCTTTGTTTGCAACTGAGGTCACCCAGTGGTGCCGCGCTTTGTGAGCGTCTGTGTGTAAAAGTCTGTGTGGAAAAGCGTCTGTGTGTAAAAGTGTCTGAGTGTAAAAGCGTCTGTGTGTAAAAGCGCCTGTATGTAAAAGTGTTTGTGTGTAAAAGCGTCTGTGTGTAAAAGGGTCTGTGTGGAAAAGCGTCTGTGTCTGTGTGCAAAAGCGTCTGTGTGTAAAAGCGTTTGTGTGTGAAAGTGTGTGTGCGTCTGTAAAAAGGCATCTGCATGTAAAAGTGTATGTGTGTAAAAGAGTCTGTGTATAAAAGCGTCTGTGTGTTAAAGTGTTTTCGTGTAAAAGTCTCTGTGTGGAAATGCGTCTGTGTGTGTGTGCATGAAAAACGTCTCTGTGTGAAAGCGTCTGTGTGTAAAAGTGTTTATGTGTAAAAGATTCTGTGTGTAAAAGCGTCTCTGTATAAAAGCGTCGCGTTTCTTCGCGTTCACGGAATGATGGTGCCGCGCCTTTTTCCGCAATGTGTGTGGGAATTACCATAATAAAATGAGATAGCACATGTCATTCGCAGACTCATGGCACTGAGCCTCCTGTGCACTTTTGTTGCTCACATTACATTTCTTCATGTTTTCTTTCTACCCCCCCCTTTCATTCTGTCTCTCTCTCTCTCTCTCTCTTGCTTTCTCTTTCTCTTTCTCTCTCTCTCTCTTTCTCTCTCTCTCTCTCTTTATCTCTGCCCCCTCTTTCTCTCTGTGGTTGCAAGACACATGTCATCTGATGCCCTTTACCAAATATTCTCTTCTTGATCAATCTTACTTTTTCACACCATATCTTTCCATAGCTCATATAAAATTCACAAACTATTCACCGACTATCTTTTACGACTACCATCCTCAGAGCTGCTTGAAAAACATCTTTTTGGCTCTCGGGCCAACCGTCGTCTAGTTTCCACCTTGGAGAGTGTTGGCCTGATCTACAGTAGCAAGCTTGCACCTGCTACTTTCCTGTGCCATCCTCAAAACAGAGGATCCAGCATGGTCAATGCCTACAATGCTCACAGGAAAGGGCATGACATTTTGCAAGCTGGTGTGAAGGCAGAGCTCTTGCCACCCAACTCTTTGGCACTTGAAGTTGCCACTGATTCCAAGCTCAAAGAGAGCCAGTTCAAGTTGAACAGGAAGATGGTTGCTGGCTCCAATGGCCTTCTTGCCCCCATTAGGGGGGATGAGCGCTTCCTCACACTGGCCAACTCTCACTTTGTTCAATGGGCCAGGGCCATGGACAATGGGTGCAAAGGGCCTGATGAAAACATTCTCATTGTCAGTTCTGACATGAAGCCCTTGCTGAAAGAAGGCTGGTCATGGAGAATCATTTCTGGTGAGGCTGAGAAGTTGTGGCCACAGCTTCCTGCATTTGCAGCCATGGCAATGAACAGCCACAACACCAACCAGATTACAAGCAATGAGTTGGAATGCATGATGCAACTTGCAGATCTTTACCAAGCAGGCATGAAAATGGATGAGGCAATCCTTGCTGTTGAACACAGCTCTCCCTCCTGCAAGAATTACTTGCAAGATGTCGCTTACTTTTGTAAGATGTACTGTGGTGGGCAGAACTTTCCTTTGCTGCAGTGCTTGGACCACTTCTGCAGCTTGGCAATGCTTGGCCCAAACCCTTTTGGTTCTTGAAGGATTTGTTTCTAGTGCCCTGTGCTTTACACTTCACTAGCATTGCAGCTGGCAGGCAAGAGCTCAGGGCATTCCCTTTTGATTGGAGAGGAGATGATGAACCACTTGGCCTTCTACAATTTCAAGATCCCTGGCCAATCCATGGCCCTCACAAGGGTTGCTCTTGCAGCTTGCATGCTTTCAAGTAGGAAGCACCAGGACAACATCAGCAAGCTCGTCTACAAAAGTGATTTTGACAAGGTGAAGGGAAAGGATACAACAAAGAAGTTTGATGAAATTTTGCATACTCTGTGGGCAGAGGCACAAGATCAGAAACATGAGAAGTCCTTGGCCTTCAATGCTTTTGGCACTGCCTGTGTTAGAATGGTCTTGCATCTCCTCCAAAAGGAGAAGGCAGCCAAACAGGACACCTTTGAATCTTTCCAAGAGATTGTGCAGAAGTTCCAAGATGACTTGTCTGGAGGTGGTGTACCTGCCCCACCTGCAGCCCCGCCTGTTCTAGCTACAAGTTCTGCTGGCTCTAGCAAAGGTGTGCAAGATTTGGTGAACTGCTCTAGCAAAGAGATTGCCCTGGTTCAGAACAGCCACATCAAAGTTGGTGAGAGGCCAGTGTGTTTCAAAAATAATGTGTGGTGTTTGTACATTGGTGTGTCAGTGGCTTTGTATTGAAAAGAAATACAAAAACTAAGAAGCAGAACTACATTGAGTCATCACAACATTGTCAGGTACATTCATCCTGACCATGAAGACAAGATCTTCGTCCTGTCCTCCTTGGAGGATACTGGTGCAACTTTCCAATACACCCCTCTTTTTGGAAATGCTGTGGACCTCACAGAAAGTTTGGATGCCCTGAACAAGTGGAGACCCACAAAGAAGGAAAATCAATCCCTGTTGGACCAGCAGCTCTGCATTCAAAGGCTTCCTCATAAATATGAACTTGTGCTGAAGGACATGGAAAGGATTGAAGTGAATGCTTTGCTGGTGGATGCATACAAGCAGAACCTTCCCAAAGATGATGCCATGATTGGCTTCACTCAGCATCCCTCCAATGTGGTCTTGCTCACGAAAGCAAAGAAAAAGAAAATCACACTGTTTCCACTTGGGCAATGCAGTGCTGTTGCTGACAAGGATTTGCAACAAGTGCTGAACAAAGGCAAACAAGTGTTAGTCTACTACAATGGCAAGGCCTATGCAATTCAACCCTTCAAAACTTGGACTAGCTTTCAGAAGGCTGACAGTGGCTGTCTTTGCCCTTACTTCTTTGTGAGGGCTTGTGAAGATGAGGAAGATTCCAAGCTGGCAACTACCTGGGTGGATCACCAGGGATTGAAGATTCCTGTGTTGCAAAACCAGGGCCCCCTGGAGGCACACACTTTGCTCTACAAGGCTGATCATGATCCAGCTTGTGCGCGTCCAAATGAGGCAAAACAGCCACCCAAGAAGAAAGCCAAAAAGGCTCAGGACTAGAAAGGACCTTTGTGTGGGAAAAAGATTGGCAATGCACAATCAAGAAAGCTTTTATGTTATGAAAGAAAAGACACATGCATATTCACAATGAACTTGCCAGTCCCAACATTTGTTTTGACTACACATATCATGTTCAGCCTAATGGGCTTTATTTTTTTTCTTCTTTGCCTCTCAGGGCTTCAGTTTTTCAAATGTTGGAACCCTATAGTTTTTTGTGTAACTAAATGGTCATATGCCAGTTGTTTCTAGCACCAACCAAGTTTCACAATCTTTTACTGTCAGGTGAATGAAACTCAATTTTATGCAGTTGCTGTTTTGTTCACTCAAGCTTGGTAATGTCATGTATACCAGTTCAGTTATCAGGATGATGCAAGCTTTTGGCAGTGCTTCTTTAACAGGTAACAAACACCAAATGTTTCTGCACACAGCACTATATACATATGAATTTGTAGCCAGCCCTGTACCAGCCATGAAAAGGGAGCCTCCTGATGATGATGCGCCATGGAAAGAAAACAGGAAAAGGCCCAAGCTACCACAACCTGTGGCCACAAGGAAGCAGCATACGGCCAAGGCTTCAGTCCCAGAAGCAGCCATAAAAAAAGAAGAGTCTTTGATGTCATTTAGAATGTAAAGGTTTCCAAAGAATGTTGATCAATTATGACTTTGTTTGCCAAGGATTTCTTCATGTGGTTTTTTAAAGCCCCCAATGATTCCATATCTCATCCATTTTTTTGTGCCCTCCCAGGAGAACTCTCTACAGCATGGTGCTCTTGGAGAACAGATGCTGGGACTTTTGGTTTCCTTTGCTCAGAAGATGGATGAGGCTGGCATTTTGCCAGAAGTTGATGAAGCTGCAGACAATCCCGAAGATCCATCAGTTGTGAGCCAACCACCTGGAGTCACTGTTAAGGCTGGACCACCTCTACCTCCAGAACACTTGACTTCCTCAGGTTCTAGTAGAGCAGCAGCAGCATCTAGCTGCAGTTCTGGATGCCAAACCAGACCAGCATCAGTGCTGACTCCTACCTCCAAATATTCTTCAGCTCTGCCATCTGCACCTTCTGACTACAGACCCCAAGGACAAACCAGAGGAAGGTTGGTGTGCAGCCCTGAGCAAATGAAAAGTTTCTATATGGAGATGGAGAAAGGCCCAAAGCTTCAGCAACAACACCAACCACTGATTCTATGATTGAATATTCAGTAAGAGTTTCAACTGTGTTTGGAATGTGTATTTGTTTGCAAGTATTCATGGTGTCATCCCAAATCTTTAAATATTCTGGATTTATAAACTTTTGTTTTGAATTGCATTGCGCATCATCAGATTTTGCACTCAGGACCCTGGGTGGATTCCACCTGTGCAAGGAGGTGGATGGTTTCGCAAAATTGGTGGGCTCATTGTGGCTTGGAGAATGGGAGATGTCCACCGCATGAGAAGATTGCTCCCCAACATGAAGCTGTACACTGAGAGCTTGAAGGCCTTTGTACAGGCTCATGGATGGCCAAAGAATTTAGATGGTGAGTTTGGACTCAATGCACCATAGCTTCCTACTCTTGCTGTGAAACAGCAAGCATGGCTGGAAAAAAGGTAAGTGATCTAATTTGATAGTTGGGAGTCAGTATAGACCAAATATCTCAAATTGGAATTCAATTTGAAATTTGAAGTATTCAATTCGTCATTTTTTATTCAAGTTGAAATGAAAACATTTTGGATTTCAATTTGAAATTCAAATTGAAATGAAAACATGTTGGATTTCAATTTGAAATTCAAATTGAAATGAAAACATTTTGGGTTTCAATTTGAAATTCAAATTGAATTGAAAACAATTTGGGTTTCAATTTAAAATTCAAATTGAAATTAATACATTTGGATTTCAAATTGAAATTCAGATTGAATTGAAAACAATTTGGGTTTCAATTTCAAATTCAAATTGATATTACTTACTATATTTAATATAGTACAGATTTTGATGTACTAACTAGTTTTTATTTTACTAAATAGCCCTTGGGGCTTTCATTTTTGAATGAATCAGCACATAGGTGCTTTCATTTTGTTTTGTTACAAACAAGAGTTGCTGCATGCAAATCAACACTGCAATTGTGGCTCTCAGCACTAAGCTTGTATCAATGGATGCCTAGGAGGTGCTCCAGTGCTAGTGATGCTGCAGTGAGTGAAGAGCTTCGTTCATGGACAGATAGCTCTGGATACAGGACTTTGTGGCATGTGACAGTGTCTGCTTCTGGCTGGGGGGACTGGCCACTTGGATTTTACATCCAATGACCTGTTTACCCTGTGCACACACTGGCTTCCAGTGAGTGGTCTAAGCATTTGGTGAACCTCTCTACTAAGGAAAGATGCCTTGGCCTACTTCAAGGAGAATGATCAGCCAGGTCTCCTGCCTGGCAGCTTCAAGAACTATGTGAAAATGATGTACCTCATGGCTGGAGCTCAATGTCCACCAGATGAAGCCATCTTCTCCAATGATGGCTGAAACCAGTCCAGGCTTTTGGTAGATTAGTGCCTGACTAGACAACTCTTCTATGGAGGTCAAAGCTTGTGCAGAGAAAACATTTTGCTTTGCAAGCAAAACTGGTTCACTAGCTTATTTTTGGGTTTTTGCTCATGGAGCTTTCATCACTTTTGCTTTAGCCCATGGGGCTTTGATCACTTTAGTGGAATAAACTAGTCCTGGTTATAAAAAAAGAAATTGGTTGCAAACACTAACATAATGTAATGTGCATGGTTTTAAATATGTGATCCAAATAAGCTTTTGGACACATACCATTGCACTAGCCTTTTGGGCTTTCATTTAATGAGTAAACTGTGCATGCATTATGCTCGCACTTTGGGTTTCCAGACCTGTAGCTCAATTCAGTTTAGCTGTGTTGGAGCTATGGCTTCATGGGGTGTGCAAGATCTCCTCAAGGAAATTGCTGACATGGAGGTCATCAGCATGAGGAACCCTGGCTCAGATCTTTTACCAAAGATGCAGCAAGCTTTGGTGTCCAAGATTGAATGCACTCACTTGATTACACCCTCCAACTATGTGAAGATCATGGATTGCTTGGAGAAGTCTACTTTACCTGAACAGATCAAACAGGCTCTCTCCACCAGCTTTGAAACCAAGTGTGCGGCTGGTGTTCAAGGCCCAGTCACTTTGCAGATTAAACCTCGAAGTATGACTATGCCTTGGAATTACCTTTGCAGATCTGGATGGGAAAAGATTCAAGCTCAAGGGTGTCCACAGTGGAAGCAAGCCACATCTTGATCAAGAGGGTCAAGCTTTGTGGGCTGAAGAGTTTGAAGGAAGACACCAATAAGTTCATCACTTGCATGCTGGTTGCTTTGCAAATGCAGCTTGTGAAGACAGTGCCCCCCAAGCATGAGATGTACAAATCGGCACAATCAGTGGCCAACACTTTTGGGGCCATTGTTGTGGAGCCTTTGTTTGGTGGCTTGCCCCAGTACCCACCAAGCCCCTTTGAGTTGGGAGAGGCTTGTGTGTTGAAACATTGAACATTTCAATGTTTTCTTTGAATGTTTTTTATTTTTTCACACTGCCAGTGGAACAAGTTGCACACACTTCCATTTGAATATTTCAATTTTGGTATTAAAGCACTTGCTAGCAATCCCCTGCAGGCATTCCTTGCAGCTGTCTACAGCCCTGATGACCTACCTTTGACACAAGCACCTGAGAATATTGTTTCCTGTGCAATTTGCATTGGCAAACAAATCAAAATCAGAGGCAGCCCCAAAGAGCTGCATGCTCCAGTGGTAGCATCAGGCAGTAGCCAAGATTCTGTGGCAGCCAGCATGGGCAATCATATGGGGCACATGATGGCCATGGGCAACCACTTTATGTCACTTGTCGACCTGTGACAAGGCAAAGGCTTTGGATCAGCTTTTGGCTTTGAAGATGGGTGATCATGAGCAACCAGTGCTTTTGAAGAGTGCCAGTGGCAGCACTTCTGCCAGTGATGGTGTGGCAGGCTTGCTGAGTCAGAGGGCTTTACCTTCAGCAGCAGAACCTGCTGCATTGCCTTTGCCTGCGCCAACCACCTCTGCAGAAGCAACACCTGAAGATGACAGCAAGGCAAATGATGTCAGCAAGGGGGAGCCCAGCAAGACCTTGGAGGAGTATGAACTTCAAGCACGCCAAAGCCTTTCTAAAAGGAAGGCAAAGAGCTTGGACAAGTGCCTCAAGAGACCAGCTGCTTGCAAAGCAAAGCCTGGACCTCAGCCCAAGGCAAAAGCCAAGCTCCCACCTTCCTCTGCCAGCAAAAAATCCCTTGTGAAGAAGGGCATCTTTGGATGCCTTAGGTGTCGTGGAAACAGCAAAGGATGTAGCACCTGCTGGAACCCAGATTTCCAGGGTTTGCGTTTTTCTTCCAGGGAGGAGTGGGTTTACTGGAAGCGGCAGCAGGAGCATGGCAAGTGAAAGCATTTGCCTGCTGCCTGTGGCTTTTGGAACAAAGTTCAGGGGTTGGGGTTGCCTCTCTTGGCAAAAACCATGCAAACAAAAGCATGGACTGGTCTGATCTGACATTCAGCTCTGTGGCAAAATTGGCACACAAACAGCAGTCAGTCTTAAAATTTTCTTTGAAGAACGTCCACTTCAGCTTTTTTGTGCAGATTTTTTTTGATAGATGCATCTTTTTGAAAGTTTGCTATTTGAGCTTTCATTTGCATATTAGCCTTTCAGGGCTTTCATGTTGAGTTCAAGAAGATCAAGTTTCAAAAAACAACTTTTGGATCCATGCAGCCTCAAGGGGGATCAAAACCATGCAGCTCCATTTGCAATCATGCAATCATTTATACAAGTGGCTTTGCATGCATAATCCCAAATACTTGTCAGGCAATGGATGTTGTGTCCAGCAAGCAAAGCACCAACACTTGCTTCAGATTTTTGTTTAGGACCCTTGACCAATGCCAGACTTTGCAAATTTGCAAAGCTTCAGACAGAGGGTGCCTTTCTGCCAATCTGCGCTGGCAGCAATTCTTACATTGGCAAAAGAGGAAGGCATACCTGAGTGCCACAAAAGGAACGATATCAGGTCCAGTGTCCAGCAATTGGTTCAAAGTTTGCAGCTTTATGGGCCATTGCTGATCACAATATCAGCTCTCACTGTGCTTGGTGAATCTGAGCCCTTGGTTTTTGGTAACATATTCAGCTATTTGGCAGGGGCCTATGCGGCAGGAGGTGCTTTTGCTGAATACTTTGAAAAAACACATGCAAAGTGTCCCAGTTCTTTTTCCAAACCTTGGAAGTGCATATTATATGCTGATGAGCTCCACCCAGGAAACCAGCTGGCCAGTGGGGCAAGAAAAACATGGGCCATGTACTTTTCCTTTGCTGAATTTGGCAAAGATTTTATCCAAGTCTGACCTTTGGTTTATACTTTAATGGTCAAAAGGTCTGAGCAGGTTGCTCAGTTGCAAGCCAACATTGGGCAGTGCTTCAGGCCGATCCTTGAGCACATGCTTGACAACAAATTTGCCCACCCCCATGCTGGAGTGCTGCTGCAAAGGGTGGCTTCAAGGTTGAAGCTATACTGGACTCTTGGATTTTTTCTTCAAGATGGCAGTGCTCAAAAATTCACCTTTTCAAACAAGCAAGACAGTGGGTCCAGAGTGCGCATGGCTTGAAAAAGGATTTTCAGGCTGTCATCCAAAGATGATGACCAAGGCCAAAAGGAGATTTCAAAATACATCAGACACAGCCAGCTTGAGATTGCCACTGACCAAGAGATTCTTGACTCATGGTCAAGAATGGAAAGCAACGCCAGTTCATGCAACAAGGCACAGCTCAAGACTTGGAGCCAAGCAGCTGGCATTGATTGGTCTGAGAAAGCACTTTTGGCCAGCCCCACACTTAGGAAGCAAAACCTTTTGCAGCCCATCAGCCAATACATGCATGATTTTATGCATGGGCTGGCTTCCAATGGTGTGCTGAACTGGGTTACCTTTCTTTTGATCCAGGCATTATCTGATTATGGTGAGGTGGACATCTGGAAGCAGCTTCATGGATTTGTGACATTGTGGGTGCACCCAAAGAAAGGCAAGGTTGCTGTGCACAGGCTCTTTGACACCAAAGCTGCTGAATCCCACAAGAAAGCTGGAAAATTCAAGTGCTCAGCAAGTGAAATGCTGGGTGTTTGTGAAATTTTGGCATATTATGTGGAATTATGCTGCCTTCCCCATGGACTATGCACTTCAGCTTGTCAATGTTTCTTGGCTTGGTGCAAAGTGTTGAACTATTGTGTGGCAATTCCTTCATTGCAAAGGCCTTGCCACAAACACTTGCTTCAATTGGTTGAACAAGCATTGGCTTCTACCATCAATGCAGGTTGGTCACAGGAGTTCAGACCAAAGATGCATTGGCCATTGCATTTCAGTGATGCCTTGAAGCTTCATGGCATACTCCTTGGAGTATGGTCTTTGGAAAGGAAGCACCAGGACATAAGAAAACATGCAAACCTTTTGTGCAACACATCAGCCTATGAAAATTCTTTGCTTGCTTCAGTGATTGCTGAGCACATCCATTCATTGGAAACACATATGGAATGTTTCAGAGATGGGTATTTCTTGGAAAATGTCAGAAAGCCAACCAAGAAGATGATGAACGCTCTTCAAAGCAGTGGCTTGCTATTTGTTGGTAGCAACTGCATGTGTGCTTCCTCATGCAGAGTGTCTTCTGGAGCTACCATCACAAATGGGGATGTGGTGTATTTACAATCAGCACCCACCTTGCCTTTCTGTGCTGGCCAAGTCCATTGCTTCTTGCAATTTTTCTTTGGGGAGGTCGCCCTTGTGGAGAAGTACATTGCTGGAGACAAGGCATTATCCACATTGGTGTCCAAGTGGAATGTACCCACCCCAAGACAGTTGACATTTGAATCTTTGGAAGAAATTCTTTGCTCAGTGACATATCCAAGTGCCAAAGGCAATGTCACTTGTCTCACCCCACCATATTTGTTGGCCCCTCAATGAAAAAAATCCCTTGTGGCAATATGTGCCATGAAGATGTCTTAGGGTTCCTTTCAAGAGTGTTTGTGTTAAGCTTCTACTTGGTGCCTGTTTGTGCCAAATAAATTCTTTTACATTTTTTGTTAGCCTTGCAGGGCTTTCATTTTTGCCTTTGAGCCATACATTGGGCTGTCAGCTTTCATGGAATATTTTTTAGTTTTGATTTTTTGATTCAAAATTTCATGGTAAGTATGTTAAAAAAGTAACTTTTTCAATTAGTTATAACTAGTTAGTAACTGTTAGCTAACTATGTGAATTTTGTTAACCTGCTAGCAACACCCCAGCCCATCTAAGTACATAGAGCTTTCTGGAGGAGCTGCGGCGCGGTGGCCGCCGCTGGCCCGCGGCTGCCTTTTGCCTGGCAGGCGCAGTACATAGAGCCTCCGCACTTCCCTTTTGCGTGGCAGGCGCAGTACACAGAGCTTTCTGGAGGAGCTGTGGTGTGGTGGCCGCCGCTGGCCCGCGGCTGCCTTTTGCCTGGCAGGCGCAGTACACAGAGCCTCCGCACTTCCCTTTACAGAGCTTTCTGGAGGAGCTGCGGCGCGGTGGCCGCCGCTGGCCCGCGGCTACCTTTTGCCTGGCAGGCGCAGTACACAGAGCCTCCGCACTTCCCTTGTGCGTGGCAGGCGCAGTACATAGAGCTTTCTGGCGGAGCTGCGGCGCGGTGGCCGCCGCTGGCCCGCGGCTGCCTTTTGCCTGGCAGGCGCAGTACACAGAGCCTCCGCACTTCCCTTTGGCGTGGCAGGCGCAGTGCACAGAGCTTTCTGGAGGAGCTGCGGCGCGGTGGCCGCCGCTGGCCCGCGGCTGCCTTTTGCGTGGCAGTCAGCCGTAGACAGACACAGAGCCTTGCGTGGCAGGGGCAATACACAGAGCTCCACTGCTCATCACAACTCCTCACAGCTCCACTTCTGACAGGTCCACTTCTCATCACACCTCATCACAACTTATCACATCCCAACTCATCACAGTTCCACTTCTCACACCTCGCTTCTCACACCTCCCCGAAGTTCACATGTAAATCTCACATACATAAAGGCTTGACATGTGGGGTTATCCGGTCCTTTTATTTTTTCCTAGGGCGTCCAGGGGGGTTGCCTGAAACAAATTGAAACCTTAATGAGAACCGACTTGAAGTACATCAAGCACTTCGATCTAAGCTGGGTTGGCTTAAAACTTATATGGATCTGAAATTGAGTTGAGTCGAAGCGGAATCTAAGCTAGTTTTCTTCAACGGAATTTGCGTGAAACTGCTGTTGAATTTGAGCTGAACTGACTTAGAATACAGTAGTTGGAAGTGAAACAACCTCAGACTGTCTCTAAGCACTTGGAGCTCACTTTGAAGTGGCTTGAGTCTGAATTAGACCTGATTTCCCTTTGGATTTGTGTGAAGGTCCGCACAGTTGCGGGACAGAGGTTTTGTAACAGATTTGTTCTGTCAAGCCGTGGCAGTGGTATCACAGGTGTTGTTTGTGAACAGTCGGTAGGGATTCCGTGCACCATATTCCCGGTGCAGTGGAGCAGCGTGACTCCTCTTGTGGACACGCCACTGTCCTTCAGGCCACCCAACCCAGGGCCACCAGGCCCATCCATTCCCAAGCCATCCATTGAGCCATCCAGTCCTGCCAGTCGTGGAGTGCAGTCGGAGCGCAGTCAATGCAGATCAACAGAGTCAACAATCGCTTACAGCTCAGCTGTATTACATGTTGCTGCAAATAGAGCATGCGGAGATTCATTGCCCGATATATATTTCCACGGAAACATGTTACCGTCATGGAATTTCAGTAGCTGCATGAGCTTCTGCGAAACAAGCTGGATTGTTTAACAACGTTTATGTGCCGGGCATCTGAGCCGGCCCCCGCTGTTGTTACTTTTTGACATTACACTAAAAACAACATCATAGACGAGGGGGGTGGGGGGGGTGGGGTGGGGTGGGATAATAGCGTCATTTGCTGTACGTTCTCATGCACTTGCACACATACGTCATGCTACGCTGCTGTACGTTCTCATGCGCTTGCACACATACGTCATGCTACGCTGCTCTACGTTCTCATGCACTTGCACACATACATCATGCTACGCTGCTGTACGTTCTCATGCACTTGCACACATACGTCATGCTACGCTGCTGTACGTTCTCATGCACTTGCACACATATGTCATGCTACGCCGCTGTACGTTCTCATGCACTTGCACACATACGTCATGCTGCGCCGCTGTACGTTCTCATGCACTTGCACACATACGTCATGCTACGCTGCTGTACGTTCTCATGCACTTGCACACATACGTCATGCTACGCTGCTGTACGTTCTCATGCACTTGCAGATCGTAGGGCGGGTGTTAGGTGGATGGTTATGGATATGTAAATGATGATGATGATGATGATGATGATGATGGTGATGGTGATGGTGATGATGATGATGATGATGATGAAATTGCTCCTGATGCTAAGGTTTTGTTTTTCAGCGTTTTGTGGTCCCCCCTGTAAAATGTTTGAAAAGTGACAACAGCGGGGCCCGGCTCAGATGCCCGGCACCACGTTTATGTGCTGCTTACCAGCGGTTGCCAGTTGCTGTCCAAGTTGAGAACAAGATATTTCATTTTGTACAAAACAAAGGATCAGTGTCGCAAAATCACCACAGGTGACAGGAGAAACAAGGAAAAGTCTCCGCACTTCACGCCACAAATGCAGGAGATAGTACGGTAGAGTTTCATAGATCTTCCAGATCCAGACTGATCCAGATCAAATGGAACAAGGATAAATTTATTTTTTGTTGAGCGCGCGAAGCTCTGAACGGATTTTAGCAGAAACGTATCAATATGGCGAGAACGAAATAATTGACACGCCACAATTTTCTGCCTGTCCTCCATTGGTGGGTGATACAGGTGAAATAGGTGAACCGGTTGCATTCCGACCCCTAGTGGTAGAGCAAACTTATTTATCTTCTTTTTTTTCACGGACTCTGTAACTTCTCGTCTTTGCATCTAGTCCATGTTCTACCAAGCAGAAATGATCAGAAATGCAATCAGCCTTTCACTCCTCCGCCGAAGCCATCAAACCCTTCTAGAGACGGCGGAAAATCTTCTTCATCGTCCTCCTCCTGGGCCAAATCGATGCTGCGACTGAAAGCGCTCAACAAGTATGTGACACGTGACTGTGTCATTTTTGGTCTTGACCTACAAAGCAATTGTTTGAATTCCCAAGGAAGCAACGAAGGGTCCAGTCCAATCTCCAATTGTTGGTTGACGGTTTTTGAGACCCTGCTTCATACGACACCAGTTTTTTGCACTTTGCATCTTGCTTGAAAATTTTTGACTTTTGACAGTAGGTCCAGCTACAAACCTTTACTGTAATAAATAAAGAGAAGCTAAGAGCAAAATCGTTGCATTTCTGATTTGCAAGCATGTCACATGTACCGCTAGGTCATTCCAATAGCCTTGGTGAGGAAAATGTACGTGATTGATCGTGCTTGTCGCCGCGCCTCATTCAAGTCATTGATTCTCACAGCCAATTGCTTCAGTAGGGCATCCCTGGAAGAGCAGCCAGTCTGGCAATGATATGGTCTGTTCAAGAAAAATCAGCAAGTCTTTTTTCAAAACAAACTTGTGAATGCCCGGGAAACGAATCAGAACCAGCTAACTGCACTGCAAAGGTTGGAATCAACCCAAACCGAACTGCGCCAAATGTTTTGGGAAAGGCAACAGAACTGACCCTGAAATGGTCCAAACAACCAAGAAACCTCGCACATATCATTTTTTGATGTTTTTAGCTTCTTTAGAAACTTTTAAAAAAAACATTTGGGATGGTTTGCGAAGGGGCAGGGCGCTTGGAAATAAACCATGATCAAATCTCGTTTTGCTTTTTGGGGAGGCCTGGGGGAGGGGGAAAAAAGGCAGCCTAGAGATTGCAAAAGCCGCACAAGGCCGATCATGGAGTCGAACCTAATCGAATTGAATAGGCACATGAACTTAAACCGGAAGGAACCGCAAACACTTTCAAACCAAACGACTTCGATATCACTTACTAGAGAACGAAGCGAGCCGAAACGAACCAAACACACACGCATGCGTTGCTTTTAGTGCGCAATGATAGCGACGGCCATTCACATACACATCTATGTTTCTCTCAGCGGTTTTGAGTGAATTTGGCCATTCCTGTCTCTTTGGATCCCATTGAAACTTCACATGAACTATATAGAGGCACTTCTAGCAAACGTTGCCTTGGAAACTGCTCAGCTATCCTTGGTAGGCTCATCTTTTAATGCCAGTGATATTGACCTGTGGTAACTTTTGTTCATGTCATTCATGTCCATTCGCATGTGTGCCTGTCATCCTTCAACATCTCGGCTTTGTCCATCGAAACACCCAGAACTTCAGAGATCTTCTTTGGCTCTGGCATTGGGACCTTGAAGTGAACCATCTCTCATTCTCTCTCTCTCACAGTGCACGATTCAGCCAGAAGCATCAAGGAGCAAAAGACTGATAATGGAATGGCAAGCGTCGTCACGTGTCAGCACAATAAAGATATATCAAGACTGTCCACATCTAACATCGATGTTCCGTCCAACCCGGAACTTGCTCCACACTTGCAATTATAAACATCCTCATCATCCTCATCATCCTCATCACCATCACCATCACCATCAGCATCATCACCATCACCATCACCATCATCATCATCATCAACATCAGCACCAGCAGCATCATCATCATCATGATCATCATCATCATCATGTTCATCATCATGTTCACCATCATCATCATCATCATCATCATCGTCATCATCATCATCATCATCACATCATCATCACCATCACCACCACCATCACCATCACCATCATCATCGCCATCACCATCACCATCATCATCACCATCATCACCACCATCATCATCATCCCTTATGAAGATAAGTTGATGCTATTATCAGATTCAGCATAGTTGCCACAGGGGGTGGAAGATTTGTTGATCCCTTATGAAGATAAGTTAATGTGATTACCCCATTCAGCGTATGATGATGATGGTGATGATGATGATGATCATGGATCACAAATACATCTAGATATAGAAAGTCCACCGGCATGGCAATTCAAAAATACGCCACCGCAACCCTTCCGCAATTCCGGCGCGGAGCAACGTCAGGGTTGCACCGAACATGTTTCATCATATTACGTCATATTTCAACATTCTGACTTACATTCTCTCCATTCATAGAAGGGCCCGTACATCGCAACCAATGACGTCGATCACAACACTCCGAACTCTCAGCCAAACCCCAAAGGACTCCACACTCTCTAAATACATAAGAACATTATATGAACAAGACCCATCAAGACCCTGGATGTATAGCAGGAAGCAACCAAGACCAGACTATGTACGCATGATTGCAGGACCCAAGATGTGCCGAAGACAGTCTGACCCGCACTGATAGCTGAAGTTGACACCTCCGCTTCTTGTTCTTGTGCCGCTTGCTGCGTTCGATACCTCAAGCTGCTTTTTCAGCCAAGACAATACAAGGTCTATATGGTTACCCTTCTCAATTCCACAGGGATTCCAAACCTACTGACTGCAAAACCATGGAATTGGTAATCTACACTCTCAAATCTCTTGATGATCTGGAACGTCCTCATCCGTTGTCCTCCTATTTATATGTTTCCTTCTCTCTGAAGTGTTGTCAGCTGCGGCGCATCTCAAGAACCTGGTCCAACTGCTTCGCTTTGTCGATGCGTTTCTGCATGTGCGCACGAATGTCAGGCACGCCGGGAACCTGGACACTTGCCAGTCAGCAGCAGCATCAGGAGCACATGTATCCAATTGTAACGGACAAGATGGGGCAAGTATCCAGACCTGCTAGCATGGCTAGCCAAATGTGCGCATCACCTGTCATAACGGTATTTGCCATGCTCCAAATGCCCCAAATGCTCCAGATGCTCCATATTGCTACTCTGACTCAGCTGGTCTTGTATCCCTTCCTTTTGGTATGTCTTGAGTCCTGGCCTTCCCCATCTCTGCAGTTGTGCCATCAGGCATCAAGAATTCACCGGAGGGATCCCCGATGCCCGTAACTTGCTTCATGAAGGACTCAAAAGAGGCTTTCCTAAGGACTGCAACGGGGAACAAGAGCTTCATGCAAAAGCGTTGTAGAACCGATAAATACGTCATGCGCAGTAGAGGATTGCTTTTTTTCGTGCATGGCCATGGCCATGCCGGGTGGTGGGTGTCGGGTGTCCGCGTGGCCACGGCCACGGCCATGGCCATGCCGGGTGGTGGGTGTCGGGTGTCCGGGTGTCCGGGTGGCCGGTGCGTGGCCGGTGCGTGGCCGGTGGGTGGCCGGTGCGTGGCCGGTGTGGCGGTGGCCGGTGGCCGGGTGGCCGGTGCGTGGCCGGGTGGCCGGTGCGTGGCCGGTGTGGGTGGAAGGGAGGGGGCCGGCGGCCGGGTGGCCGGGGGCGGCGGGGCGGCCGGGTGGCCGGGTGGCGGGTGGGCCGGGTGGGGTGGCCGGGTGGGGGCCGGCCGGGTGGCCGGGTGGGTGGCCGGGTGGGTGGCCGGGGCCGGTTGGCCGGTTGGCCGGTTGGCCGCGGCCTTGGCGGCTGTTTGCCATCCGCTTGCATACCAAGCAGCTTGTCTTTTCGTGCATTTCGGGGAATTTACCCATACACATCAGCGCTAATTATACACGCAGGCCAGGAGCAAAGCAGCAAGCCTGCGCGGCAAAAGAAGAGCAAGTAGCGTAGCAGATGCACATGCAACAGATGAGCCAGTAGCGTAGCAGCAAGTCTGCGTGCACATACTTAAGTAGTGTATCAGCAAGTCTGCGATTTATCTATCTATATTAGTTGTCCATTCTTTCTATTGGCTCTATTCGTTCCAATCTATTTATCTTGCGAACTATCTAATCTACTCTACTCTACTTCACTCTAATCTAGTCTAAACTAGTCTAAACCAATCTAATCTACTCTAACCAAATCTAATCTACTGTGCCTACGGCCTATTCCATTTACGCTAGGCCCTAGTCGATCTAATCAGTAAAACCCTGAATCTAACTTATCTAATCTATCTAACCTCTCCATCCTTTCACATCAATCTAGTCTATCCAATCGATCTAACCCAATCTATCTAATCTACCAAACCGATCTACTTTACTTAATCCATCTAATCTATCTAACCGAACTAATCTATCTATAATCAATCCATCCATCCATCTGTCTATCTAGCTATCTATCTATCCATCGACTGATCCATGGATCGATCGATCTGTCCATCTTTCTAGGCTGATCTTTCTAAACCCAACTTGACAATCAATCGATCAATCAGGTCTACCAATCTATCTACCTATCTTGCTTTACACCTATCTAATCTGATTAATCTTCCTAATCTTTTGATCAATCTAACTACCAATCCTACCTTAATCTATCTAATCTATCCAGCCACTCTATACTCTATATAATCGACCTAATCTATCTAGCGTACCTAATCTAGCTAATCTGGCTAGTCTAGCTGATTTATCGATCTAGATATCTTTCTTCTCTATTCTTCAAATGATTCTACTTCTGCCTCTTTTCTATGCCTAGTTCATTCTTATGCATCCAACCGTATTCTATTCTAGTCTGTTTCTATGCTGCTCTATTTTGTTCTACTCTATATCCATCAAACCCGCCTAGTCTATCTAATCTACCTCATCTAACCTATCTACTCTATCAAATCGATCCCATCTGTCTACTCGATCAAATCTATCTATTCCATCCAGTCTATCTAGCCTACATAATCTTTCTAATCTTTTCAATCTATCTAATCTATCTAATCTATCTATTCTATCTATCTATCTATCTATCTTGTCTTATCTGTTTTTTTCTAACCTAACCTAATCTAATCTAATCTATCTATCTATCTACCTATCTTATCTTATCTTACCTATCCTAATCTAATCTAATCTAATCCTATCTCTCTATCTATCTGTCTGTCTATCTATCTACCTGTCCATCTATCTATCTATCCATCTATCTATCTATCTTTCCATCCATCCATCTATCTATCTATCTGTCTATCTGTCTATCTATCTATCTACCTATCTATCTATCTACCTATCTCCCTATCTATCTATCTATCGATCTATCGATCTATCTATCTATCTATCTATCCATCTATCCATCTATCCATCTATCCATCTATCCATCTATCCATCTATCCATCTATCCATCTATCCATCTATCCATCTGTCTATCTGTCTATCTGTCTATCTATCTATCTATCCATCCATCCATCCATCTAATCTATCTAATCTATCTAATCTATCTAATCTATCTAATCTAGCTAATCTATCTAATCTATCTAATCATCCCCTTGTGGTGCACCCAGGTGGGGTTGAGCCCCTGCAAAAATAAAATGAAATCAAGGGGGCCCAGGCTACTGACCCCCAAAATGCAAAAATGAAATCAGGGGAGTTCAACCCCACACGTTGCGCAAAGAGAAAATCATGAAAATCACCAGTCATCCAACTGAGGGGTTTGCAAAAATAAAATCAAGAGGTTCCAGAAATAAAATCAAGAAGGTTCCAAGCCAGCATCCAAAATGTTCCAGAAATAAAACTGAAGGGGTTCAAGGTCAGCCTATGTGTTTGTGAAATCAGCTGAAAATCGCGCATCTTCCTTTTCTCGCTGCTCCGGCTCGGTATGTCTTTGGTTTCCCGTCTTTCCCAATCACATCCTACAACAAATACTGTGGCGGTTCACAATCCATAGTTTTTTTTCTTGTTTGTGGCGTGTTTGTTCTGGCTGCATCCTTTTCTGCCCAAACAATAGTGACCACCAAACAAAGCATAGATTCAATATATTCCAACCATACTACCCAACAAAATCCTACAAGCTTGGGAACCTTGGATTTTATTTTCCCCAAAATCTATCAAATATTGAATCCAAACATATCCAAACCCACCAATTCCAACACAAGAGGTGTGTTCCAACATGTTCCAACAAAACAAAAAGGTAAGCAAAACGCAAAAATAAAACCAAAGGGACCCAACCTAAAGCTACTCCACCAGCTGCATTGGGGTTGGTTCTTGGTCTTGGCCCATGTCCCAAAAATAAAATCATAGGGGTCTGACCTACTCAAAACTTATGATAAGCACCTTCTGAAAAATAAATTTAAAAATATTTCGGGCTCAAGCCCCTTGATTTTATTTTTGAACACCGCTTAGGGATTCTAATCTATCTGAATCTAATCTATCTAATCTATCTAATCTATCTAATCTATCTAATCTATCCAATCTATCTAATCTATCTAATCTATCGTATCTATCTTACCTATCCATTTATCTACTTATTTTATCTCCGTCAGATTCTTACGTGGTATGTTGCAACTTTCTGCGCATTGCCATGCGATCAGCACATATACACAATCGCGTAGTTGAGTCAACTCGCCTCCATAGCAAGAGCTGCTTCAACTGCACCAAGCACACGGCATGATGTGTTCCGTGCATGGCTCCTGACCCTGCAGACTACCCTGTGGTTTCAAGGACATAATTGAGGATCAAGGTTGCCCTTTCCCTGACGCAAAATTGGTGTTTTGTGGTTTTCATACTTCAAGATCAAGCCTTGTGTCTTCATGTTTGAACTCACCAAACTACTAGCTGTGAACTTTCAAAATTAGCCCGCACGAGCCGTATCCAGCAGGTTCTCCAACAATTCTGCGGGAGTTTGCCCCCCGCAGCCAAACGCAATTGAAATATTATCGGTACACCGTCGCAAAGGTCTTTTTAAAAAGACAAGTGGCGCAGCAGCAAGTCAGTGTGCTCATGCATAAGAAGAGCAAGTAGCGTAGAAGGCACGTCTGCCTGCCATGCGTAAGACGAGCAAGTAGCGTAGCAGCAACTCAGTGTGAACATGCATAAGAAAAGCAAGTGGCGCAGCAGCAAGCCACTGCCCCCGTGCAAGAGGTGAGCCAGTAACATTGCAGCAAGTCTGTCTGCACGTGCATAAGAAGAGCGAGTAGCGTAGCAAATGCACATGCATAAGAAAAGCAAGAAGCGTAGCCGTAGCAGCAAGTCTGTGCGCAGCTGAGAAGAGCAAGTAGAGTAGCAGGAAGTCTGCGATCTATCTATCTTTCTGTCTAATATATCTATCGAACTATCTATCTATCTATCTCTCTATCCATCTATCTATCCATCTACTATCTAATAGTCCCCTTCCTTGTATTCGTTTCTTCTTTACAATATATCTGAATACCTATCTACCTAGCGGCAAGTCAGCGCGCACGTGCAAATTTTGAGCCAGTAACATTGCAGCAAGTCTGCCTGCACGTGCACAAGAAGAGCGAGTAGCGTAGCAGATGCACATGCATAAGATGAGCAAAAAGCGTAGCAGCAAGTCTGTATGCACTTGGGAAGAGTAAGTAGCGTTGCGCGAAGTCTGTGATTTATCTATCTACTTGTTCCAATTCTTCTATTCTTTTTATTCATTCCAATATATTTCAGTATCTATCTACCCATCGATCCATGCAATTAATCTTCCTATTTGTCCAAGTGTGTCCGATTCTTTCTATTCCGTCTATTCTTTCTGATCTATGTGTCTGTCGACTGATCGATCTTTCCATCCGTCCACCTATCCATCTAGCTTACCTATGTTATCAAATCATCTACTTATTTTTTCTTATCCACCTGATCTGGCTGATCTATCTTTTCTATCTTATCTATCCTATCTTTCAAAACTATCGCATCTTTCTAAGCTTCCTAATCTAGCTAATCTATCTAACTTACCTAATATAGCTACTAATATAGCTTCTCCAGCCAATCTAGCTAATCTGCCTATCCCGATCTATCTTTCTAGCCTATTCTGGCCTATTCTAGTCTGTCTACTGTATCCCCACTCTGTTCTATTCTACTCTGTTCTTTTCTATTTCTCTTTCTATTTCTATTTTTTCGGGGTCTATTTCTATTCTTTTCCTCGACCTTTTCCTATTCTCTCTCTTCCTATTTCTATTCTACCCTTTTTTTCTATTCTATTTAATTTGTCTATTTTTGTTCTACCCATCGAATCTTTCTAATCTACCTGTTCTAATCTATCGGATCTATCTAGTCTAAACAATCTATCTAATCTATCGGGTCTAAGCTTTCTAATAAATCCAATCGGTCTATGCGATCTAATCTTTCAAACCTACCTAGTCTATCTAACCTATCTATATATAATGGGTCTAATCTATAACTGATCGATCAAATCTACCGATTCCATCCAATCTATCTAACCTACCTGCTCTTTCAAATATTTCTATCTAACTTGCCTCTACTTTCCAATCTATCTATCCAGCCTTTCAAGCTTACCTAATCTGTCTAATCTTTCTATATATCTGGTTTCTTTCTATCTCTCTGTTTTTCTTCTATCCAGCTCTCTCTCTCTCTCTCTGTGTCTCTACCTATCTATCTATCTACCTATCTATCTTACCTTATCGTATCTTAAATTGTCTGTCTATCTTACTCTTTCATCTGTCTCACTCTATCTATATAATCTATCTTTATCTATATCTATCTATATCTAAATATTCATGTATATTTGCATCGATATTTGCATCTATCTATTTCTTTCTATATCTATCTAGGTCTGTCTACATCTGTCTGTATCTATATCTGTATCTATCTATTTCTTTACATACCGATCTGTATCTATCCTCTATACCTATCTGTATCTATCCATATCCGTCTATATTTATCTATATCTATTTATATCTGTCGATACCTATCTGCATCTATGTTTATCTATCTTTACCTGCCTGTATCTATCTATATGTATCTGGACCTATCGATATCTATCTAAATCTGTCGATATCTATCTATATCTGTCGATATCTATCTACGTCTATCTTGATCTATCTATGTCTTTCTAGATCTATCTATATCCATTTGTATCTGTCTATTTCTAGCGATATTTCCCGATATCTAAATCTATATCCGTCGGTATCTATCGATATCTACCGATATCTATCGATATCTATATCTCTATCTGTATCTCTACCTCTATCTGTATCTCTACCTCTATCTTTATCTCCATTATATCTGTATCTAGATCTATACCTTTATCTATCTATCTACCCATCGATCTATCTATCTATCTGTCTGTCTATCTATCTATCTGTCTATCTATGTATCTACCTATCTATCTATCTATCTACCTATCTATCTATCTATCCATCTACCTATCTACCTATCTATCTATCCATCTATCTATCTATCCATCCATCCATCTATCCATCCATCCATCCATCCATCCATCTAATCTATCTAATCTATCTATCCATCCATCCATCCATCCATCTATCTATCTATCCATCCATCCATCCATCTATCTATCTATCTATCTTATCTATCTTATCTATCTATCTAATCTAATCTAAACTAACCTAATCTAATCTAATCTATCTAATCTATCTAATCTATCTAATCTATCTATCTATCTATCTATCTAGTCTATCTAATCAATCTAATCTATCTAATCTATCTAATCTATCTATCTATCTAATCTATCTATCTATCTATCTATTTATCTATCTATCTCTCTCTCTCTCTCTCTATCTCTCTATCTCTCTATCTCTCTATCTCTCTATCTCTCTATCTATCTATCTATCTATCTAATCTAATCTAATCTAATCTAATCTAATCTAATCTATCTATCTAATCTATCTATCTATCTATCTATCTATATCTATCTATCTATCTATCTACCTATCTATCTTATCTATCTAATCTAATCTAAACTAACCTAATCTAATCTAATCTATCTAATCTATCTAATCTATCTAATCTATCTATCTATCTATCTATCTAGTCTAATCTAATCTAAACTAATCTAGTCTAATCTAATCTACCCAGAAGTTCCGTGCTTCGTTAATTAAGATTAAGCAAGGTTAGCCTTAGAAAAAATTAAGCAAGGTTAGCTTAATTAAGGATAAGCAAGGTTGCTTAAATTAAGCAAGGTTAAATTTGGATGGTGATATGTTTTGGATTTCATAGTTTTTTGGTCGGACTATCTGGATTTATGTTGGGTGATCATAATTACTTTGTTGGGGTTATAGTAGTTGAGTTGCTAGCGTGTTGCATGGAAAAGATTGTTTATCAGTTGGGGGACTGTTTTTCGAAATAGATGCATGGAAGTGTGTCGATTGTTTATCATATTAAAGTTTGTTTCTTTGGAAATGAGGAACATGAGAAGGTCAAGGGAATTTTTGCTAGGATGGAAGCATTGGAAAATAGTGATTGGATATGCGTGCATGCATATTGGCTCTTATCACGGAAAGAGGTTTACCCTTTCCGGCCGCAAAGAGGCTTGCCCTTTGCGGCGGTGAAGAGGCTTGCCCTTTGCCTAGGTGCAGACGGTTGCCGTTGGCGTGCGGGAAGGGAACTGCCTTGCCTTGCATTGCGGACGACTTTCCGTAGCTGCTCATTGCGGAAAAGACGCGCGTGTGGTTCGATGATTTGATAAGATAAGTAGGAGTGCGTTAGCGGTTACCTTTCATCAAGATATGTTTTTTTTGCATGAGTTCACGCATACATGTAAAGTTTGCGTTTTTTGGCTTTCAAGCACCAAGGCTTTGCCTGAGCTGCGTTGGGAAGCGGTGGATTCGCGAACAGAGGCTTGCCCGTTCGGTTGGAGGCATTGCCACATGTCGAAGGTTAGGTCGAAAGATTTTTTGGATGGTAAAGATTATGCAAAGATGTTGAAGGGCAATGTACCGGAACTGCGTGATAGCGAATTCAATGTCTTGAGCACGGAGAAGCTTTGTGAGAATTATAGAGATTTCTTAGTGGACGTCGCAGAGAGAACGCAACGAATGAATGAGGGGCCTCTGCGCGACGGTGCTATGAAAGCTTTCGAAATTTCCCCGGCAAAGGGAAATGCTTTCGCTAAGCGGCTGGCGCAGGCATTTTCTCCAATGGCAAGCGTTTGTCGCCGGCGGTTGCAGCAGTGGTGCAAGTTTTGGTAGCGCGGAAGAGACAGGCAGCTCGTCTCAACGTGCAAAAGACTGTGAAAAAAGACAGTGGAACGGTAGGGAAGCGACGGAGTTCCATTAGCACCACTTTGTCCAGTCCTCCTCCGGTGTCCCTCGACAACACGGTGAAGTTACCACTGCCAGGAACACCAGACAAAGCATCGAAGCTCCGTACGCCGGAGAAACCACGAAAACAAGTTTGCAAAGATGCTTCGCCACTGTGGTCCCTACCAGGTACTCCGGCGGACACCCCACAGCGTGGCATGCCCGCGAAGGGCGCGTCGCAAGGCTTGCCTGCGTCAGCGGCAAAGGCAGCGACCGAGGCGGCTTTGGTCCCCCGACGTCGCACCCCTTTGAAAAAGCCTGCCGCAAAGGCATCCGCCGAGGAGGCTTTGGTCCCACTTCACACCCCTTTGAAGCGGCCAGCTGCGCAAAGCGGTCCCCACCACGCCGCGCGCGGCATGAAGCGCCCTGCACGGGCGGAGCCAAGCGACCCAGAAGCACCGCTCCATAAGGTGACGGTGGTGACAACAGTGAAGTCACTCCCCATCCGTTCGTACGTGCAAGCGTGCACTGCGACGCCGCATGGTTCGAAGAGGTTGATTGCCGAATTTTCCTCCGCACAGTGCAGCAACCATGCGGAGTTGGCTCAGAAGGTCAAAGCGACGATCGAAACGGAGCGCTTGGGTTACAGCGCGGCTCGACGATTACGCGAACAATACCTGCAGCAGCAGGCAAAGTGAAGTCTGAGGCATGTCCCAGAGAAGGTTTGCCGAGCCATGTATGGTTTTTGCCTGTCGGGACCTTTCTCTGGCCAAGCTTAGCGTCAATTTTGGATCCACGGCTTGGAACGGAATCATCTGCGCAGTCTGCTGAAAAAGGTATGTTGTTCGGAGTCTTTTCTGTCACTATATCAGATAATCCCGCATGACTTCTGCATCGGTCATATGCCATGGTTTCTCTTGCTACTTTGGCGCCACGTCAACGCCATTTTCTCGTGTTTGTCTTTCTGCAGGTCGAGCATGTCTGCAAGACATGGGAACACTTCGACACTTCGAACGTTCGCTTGGCTCAAGGCAGTCTCTGCGTCGCCCCGTGGTTTTTTTCCGCGTGCCGGCAATCTGCGCGGCATGACCCGCACCTTCCTGAGGAACGGCGATGCCTTCCTATCGCCTCGTCCAACAGGCGAGGCATGGCCCGCCTGCGATGCTGGCCTTTCCGTGTACATAGCGGCGTCGCACACTTCATTTTCTGCTTGCGTGCAAAACAACCGGGGCCGAGCTCAGAGAGGTTTAGTGGATGTTCTGGAGACTTGCTTTGATGGTGTTGGCACAGATTTGACATCGGAGTCGTTTTCATACTCTTGGGGACATGTGTCAGGGTAGTGCTTCTAATAGGCTTGTGTTGACACTGTCATCCGCAGCTCTTTGCGGCTTCGTTTTCCAGGGAAATTTTGCCACGAGGCTTGTCCCATGGCGAGATCTGCGCGAAATGGCTGACTCCGGTGACCACATCATCGCGTACATGGGGCCATTGCAGTTACCGAGTGGCGCTGGCTATCTGACGAACCAGCGCGACGAAATCATGCGTGAGTTCGGCGTCACTGCCGTCGTGAGAACGCGGCAGCAATGGGGCTGCAGCGCTCTGAGTCTGTCGGGACCTGTGCATCAGCTTGCAGCTGCTAGACGCCGCTGCATGGAGATGCTGCAGGTGGAACAATTGCTTGACATGAACAGAAGCAAAGCGGGTCCGGAAAGACAGGTGCTGCGGCAACGCACTGCGGACATGGATGCTCGGTCGCCCAGACGCATGGAGGCCTGCATGGATCGCCCGTCTCGGAGGCATGCCCCGAAGCAGCAGCAAGGTGGCAAGGCACATGGCAAAGGAGACGATCGTCCTGCGGTCGCTTCCACGTCAAGCAGCGCCGCTGCCACGTGGGCCGCAGCAAGCTCGCATGGTTGGGGTTGGTCGTGGACACCGACGTGGAACTATGGATATGGCTATGGTTGGTGGCAACCACACGGGGGGCCGCCGCCAGGACCACCACCCGTTGCCAACCCGGCCTGGTCCGCAGTGCCGCCAGCCGAGCCACGGCCAGGCCGGACCGCTACAGAGGCTGCCAGCGGCAAATGGCCACCTGCTAAAAGGCCACCGGTGCCACCACCAGGACTGCGCGCTGACGGGGGCAGCCGGACGGCACGACCTGCGCGCAGTCCTGAGACAGACGACATGGAGGAGGTGGAAGTGGAGGATGAGGACAGCAGCAGCTCCATGCCCAGTCCCCAGACTGTGCCCCCCCGGGGCAAGGCAGCCACACCCGCCCAGACGCGGTCAAACGCTGCGGTGGCATGCCCCGCGGTGCCACCCTCGCAGCCTGCGGCGGCTTGCCCCGCAGCAGCACTTTGATGTTCTTGGGGCTTGCTAACATGTTATGGCACTTACAGCATTTATCTAAGTAGTTGTTAAGTTTCTAGTAACATGCTATGAACTAGTTATAACTAGTTATAATTCATATAATCCATTATAATCCATCTATCTTTTTATGATGTTTAGCTAATGTTTTTAAACATTATGCTAATCATGATAAACAACATAAACAATTAGCAATTTTAGTAAATAGTTAGCTAAAAACACATTTAAAAAATAGAAGGTTTAAAACCATGATTTTTTGATGTTGGATTGAACATGTTCAAGGTTGGAACTTTTTTTCCTGGCATGTGCAACCTTATTTTTTTTGTTTTTTTTCCATCTCAATTTGTGTTTTTTCTTCCTTGGGCATACAGGACTCAGGCCTTCCAAGCTTCCACGGTCCAGCTTGAAGCTGCTGTCTCATATAGGATCAGCCAGCACAAAATTCACAATCCAGCTGCTGGAAAGTGCTCTTTCATGAGATCAGCTAGTACAAGCTTGCACAACCCAGCTCCTATAAGCTCCTGTTACACCTTGGGAATTTCAATGCTTGGATGTTTCTCATTGCTGCTTCAAGGCTCAAGGCACTAACTTCCCTGTGGCCATGGAAGCCTCCCCTGAGGTTGTGGACTATACCATTGGGAGCAATGTGAATGGCTCCTACTTCCTGGCTTACTTCAGCGATGGCAAAAGCAGGCCTCTCAGAAAGCCAGCCTCCACAGCTGAGATTCAAACTGGTTGGTGTGAAGGTCATGCTGGGAGGTGGAGGAAAGAGCATGGCAAGCCAGTGGAGACAATTGGCATCAAAGAGCTGTCCCAGCTTCTGCTAATGAATGACCTGCTGGTTGCTGGCGAAGCTGTGCAGAAATGGTTCTGCTGAAGCCAAACCAAAAACTTTTGGGAGAAGTGCTAAAAAAAGTTCTGCTGGCTGGATGGTTCTTTTCTTCAGTTCCTCCAAGCTTGGCTTGTAGCTTGTGCAAGCTCAAATTTCTCAGCCTGTGCAGGCTTTAGTGCTGCCAGCTTGTGCAAGCTCAAATTTCTCAGCCTGTGCAAGCTTTAGTGTTAACAACCTTTGCAAGCTCAAACTTCTCAGCCTGTGCAGGCTTTAGTGTTACAACCAGCTTTTACATGCTCAAATTTCTCAGCCTGTGCAGGCTTTAGTGTGACCAGCTTGTGCCAGCTCCAAACTTACACAGGTTCAGTACCAAAAGTTCACACCTTGCAGGCGCATGGCCCAAACATTGGAAGCCATGCGTGGCAGCCATGGCAGCAACAGCAATGAAATCAGAATGAGCATGGCATATGTTTTGTTAGCAGCATATGCATTGGTGAAGGGAAAAGCCATTGTTCTGTTTGGCATGCAGTTCCTTTCACTTGAAACAAAGCTGTAGCTGAGCAATGTCTTCGCAATGGTCCAAGGACATAAAAGTGATGCTGGAGGATTCCAAAGGGATGCAAATTTTGGAAAAAGCAGGAATGGCTTGGAACACCAAAATCAAACCCAAGGATGTGTTGATTCACACCACAAACAGGGGAGGCCACTTAGTCAACCCATATGATGTGGTGTCCAAAGGGCAATCCATATCTGAAGTTGGATGGGATGCGAGCAAAATTAGATCACCAGTGGCTGTCCAAATCCCACATGTTGGTGACAAAAAGGATGCCATATTTTCAGCAAACAAGCAGCTGAGTGAGCAATCAAGTGGCATGCTGGCAAAACCTTCGGGGCAAGAGACAGTGGCCTCAATCAGTGCAAGCCACACCACTGCCTTTTTGAAGGCCTTGGAAGCTGGCTGCAAACTTCCTGATGACCTGGCTTTGGAGAAGTTTCAGAATGGGAATGATGATCTGCAGCAATTGGTTCAAGAAGGCTGGCTCTGGACTGTGATTTCTTCCAAAGTTGAAGAAGAAGTTCCTTCACTGCTGGCAGTTTTACAGCAAGCTTACAACAGCCACTCAGTCAGCACTTTCACAGAATTTTGTTCTTCCACCCAAAAATTCAAAGCAACATATACGGTTTTCAGCATCCAATTGCCATGTAGAGGTGAGCATGGTCTGGTGAAGGCCCCCAATGAATTGGAAGTTGCATTGACAATTGCAACTTTCTACAAGATGCAAGCTGCTTCAGAGAAGGATTTGGATAAAGCAGTGGCACAAGCAGCTGCAAGCAGCTGCTTAACTTGCAGGCCACCCTGCAAAGGGTACATCAAGGCAGTGGGCGACTTTGTGGCTTCATATTCAGGAGGAGAGTCATTTAAATTGCTGGAATATTTGGATCTCATTGGCACCTCGGCTTCACAAAGCACATGACATATAGCCCATGCAGGCTTCTGCTCACAGACATGTAGCTTGCACAAGCCCAAGCAACACAGCCAATTTCAGGCTCAAATGTTTGGTGCTATCCAGCTTGTTCAGCTAAGGCAGGCAATTTGGAAATTCGACAAGGTTTGGTGAGGAGTTCACACAGCTTCTTGCCTACTGTGACTGGAAGCAGCAAACTACAACTTTCCCTTTTCTGAGACTTGCACTGGCTTGCTGCCAAGTGACAGCCCCTAAGTCTTGTCAGAAAGATGGCTTCTCCAGGATGATCACAAAAGCTGATTTTGACAAGCTGAAGAGCAAGAAAGTCATGCCATCAGTTCTGGCTGCTGAGAACTTGATGCTGGCAGCATGGGATGTGGTTGAAAAATCAGCTTTGGGTCTGTCCAAAGCAGCATTGCCATTTGGCAAGTTCCAGATTTGTTGGTTTTGCATTTGCTGCAAAAGGAAACCAAAGGGTGGGAGGGAACTTGCTACCAGGATATGGCTGCAATCAAAACAAAGTTTGAGGAGGACATTGCGAATTGTGCAACACAAGCTGCTGCAACTTCTTCAGCACCTACACATGGAGAAGCTGGCGAAACAAAGGGGACTGTCAAGAGTTTAGCTGAAGCCAGCAATTCAAAAGCCATTGCTTTGCAATCCCACAAGCACATCAAAGTGGACAAGCTGTACACCTTGAAAAATGAGCCTGCAAAGGTGTGGAAGTTGCTGGAGCTGACAGAAACAGTTGCAAAGCTGTCTCACAGACCTTTCTTCGCTGACAAGGACGAGCTGAAGGAAATAAAGTTCTCTGACTTGAGGAACTTGAAAGAATGGATCAAAGATGCACCCCAGCTGATTGATGAAGCAGGGCTGGCCACACTCCTCCCTTGCAACTCTGCTGCCTTGGAAGAGGAATTGGGCAAAGCTCAGGCTTATTGTGCTTTGGTTGGGAAGTACCAAGAGCTCCCAAGCTGCATTTGCACATTGAACATGCAAGTTTGTTAAATGACTTTTCCATCATTGCTTTTGTTTGGGCAACTCAGGCTTGGAGACATGAATGTCAAAGTGTCCAACCAGCACCAAATTTTTGCAGGTGCCAAATTCACCAAAGGGAAGTTGATTTTGCTGCCTCTGGGTAGCTTGCAAGTGCTTACAGTCGACAAGGTCCAGAAGCACCACTGCATCATGACATGCACTTCTTCACCCAATGTCAGGTACTTGGTCCAGCCTTGGAAATGTGATTTCTCCAAAAAGTCTGGGCTGTTCTGCCCCTATTGGATGGTGAAAGAAGGCCCTAATGCTGATGAGAGTTGTTTGCAGAAGCATTCGATCAAGGTAGGCACCTTGACTATTCCATGCTTCACCAACAAGAAGGTTGTTGAAAAGGGCACGCCCCTTTTGGTGGAACCAGCAGAAGAGCAAGGTGCCAAGAAGAAGAAGGTGGCCACTTGACTGTGCTATAATCGCTGAACCCAAGGCATGGTGAAAACATGTCGCAAGCTTGCTGATTCAGCTTTTGCCTTAGCCTGTGCAGGCTCATGTTGAACCTCCACCTGCCTTGCCCATAGCTTTGAGAATCTTGCTGGTTTTGGCAATCAGGCTGTAGCATTTGCTGGATAGGATTTACCTCTGCAGTTTTTGGAAGCCATGGAAATTTTCGAAGAAGTTTCCCTGTGCTACAGGGATGGCCCTAAGGTGTATGTTCCATCAGGGCTCCTTCATGTTGACAAGGAAGGTAAAAAATGGTTGAGACTCAGAGCTTCCAATGTTGGCATTGCAAAGCTCATCCTCGGGCATCTAGATGAATTCAAAAACCTGCAGAACCCAAGTTTGGCAGCCAGTCCACAGCTGAAAGTGCTCATGGATTTGGTGAAGGAAGCTGTGAAGTCTGTGGCTGAAGGTGACAAGTCAGGGGAAGAAGCCAGCATGTTTGATGATAGCAGCAAAGAAGCCCCTCACATGAAACCACCTTGTTGGAAACAGCTCTTTCATGATGCCCCAGAGACAGTCACAATTCAAGTGGGAGAAGTTCAAGTACCAGTGAAAACACCAAGATCGCTGAAAGAGACAGACTTGGTCATTCCTTTGGAAGCTACAATTCTGACTGCAGTTTGTGACTACATCATGGAAGATGCTTCTGATTGCCTGGCCAAAGGCCAAAAGAGGCAATATAATCAAACTGGCAAATATGCTAAAAAGATAGCAAAGGAAGAAGCAAAGTGACCCAGAGCTGCTGCAACTGCAAAAAAGTGTGCAGCTGCAGGTGCAGCCATTACAAGCTCAAGATATAGCCACTACGGGCTGAAGGTGTGTAGCCATTCCAGGCTCCAAATGTATAGCCATTACAGGCTCAAGATGGGTAGCCACTACAGGCTTAATTCATGTAGCCACTACAGGCTCAATAGCTTGCCAATACAAGCATGATGTATCTCTGGTCCAGGAACCCTAGTGCAATTTCTGCAGGCATTGCACCTCAAGCAGTGCCTTCACATATGGAGGGCCACAGAGGGCCTCGCGACTTTTGGGAAAAGTGGGCTTCTGAGCTGGATGTGGCTTGGCTGCTTGTGTTGTCCTCTTGGGTGTTCATGTTTTTTGGTTGGCACAATATTCATTTTCCAAAGCAGCCCAGGCAGAATGGGAAGAGCAAGAGTGGTACAAAGAGCAAGCATCCAAACCTGAAGTCAAAGAGGACAGCTTCAATCCCATTGTAGTTTCAAAGAAAACCTTTTTGTTTCCACATTGCAGGAACAATATGAATGGGTAAAGGAAGAAGTGAAAGAGGAGGATGAAGCCACAGTATCTTGTCTTAGTTTAAACTCGCTGGTGTTGCATCATTGTTTTTCTTCATGCTGAGGAACCTCCAAGCCCACCAGAAGCCACCACAGAGAAGGAGCCTTGGGCTGTGTTGAAAAGCTGCAAGTCCAAGCAATGTACCTGTTTAATTTTCACAGGACTCTGAAAGGAAGAAGAAAAGATTGCCACAACCGGTTTCTTTGCTGCATCAGCAGGCACAGACTCATGCATTCACATGCTTCTGCCACATTCAGCCCCATACAGGCCCAAAAATGATGCCAGTTTTCAATTACAGCCTGTACAGGCTTTGATTGTTGTTACAAGTTGCCTTTGCAATGCTGATGTATTTTTTGGTGAAGCTTAGGTGATGGAGGCAAGCTCCAAGGCAAAAGTCAAGAAGATCACTGCAACAAAACCACCTGCTGTTGCAAGTGCTCCAAGTTCCTCAAGTGGAGTCAAGATGGAGGATTCTGATGAAGAGCTCACCAGGAAGCTCTTGGAGGCTGTGGCTGGCCACCTTCCTGCACCACCTCCTGCAGCAGCTGGTTCGCCTCCTTGTCCTGCAGCTGGGGCCCCATCAGCTTCCACATCTTGGTGGGCCTCCTATGACTGGAATGCTGGTGGTTTCTTTGTGGGTGATGAGTGGTGGGAAAAAGATGCAGAAGAGGAAGGTTTGTGGTGGCGATGGAAGCAAGGAAAAAGCTGGTCAAGGTTCAGAGACCAAACTGTTTCTTGGCATTTCTTAGCTTCAACATCTTGAAGGTTGGCAGTGCATAGTTTTTTGAACTGATTCAGAATGTATCAGTGAGGATCCAGATGGCAAGAAGGTGAGTGGCTGGCTGGCCAAGACTTGCGCTGTGATCCACATGTATACCATGAAGGACCAGGAGGGCATGGAGCAAGCTCTGAGCAGACTGAGTGGCCACCATGCTATGAGGGAACCACTTCGGAAACCCAACAGAGAATTCAAACAGGAAGGCAAAAATGCCTATAAGAAGTGGCTGTAGAAAACGACCTGGCTGCAACAGATGGACTGCAACAGATGGAGGTGAAAAGCAGGTGAGCACATTCAGCCTCTACAGGCTTCAGTTGTTTTCTGTGTTTTATGTTGTCACTACAGACAATTCAAACAGCCTGTGCAAGCTCAACAATATGCTGTCAAGATTTAGAGTCTCTACTGACTGCATGGAAATGCATGTCTCAATTCAATGTTGTGTATATAGTTGTTGCTCAAGAAAATCAGTGCCAAGAAAGATCAAACATGTTGGCAAAAAGTTTCAATTTTCTTAAATTCTCATGTTCAGAGCTCATATTTTCAGAATATATATCTTTACAAAACTGAAGAAACTAATATCAATTCATTTTTTTGAATTGAACATTGGAAACTTCAAATTTCAATTCAAAATTTTGAATTGAACATTGAAAGCTTCAAATTTCAATCCAACATTTTGAATTGAAAATTGAAGACTTCAAATTTCAATTCAAAATTTTGAATTGAAAATTGAAAGCTTCAAATTTCAATTCAAATTTTTGAATTGAAACTTGAAGATTAGGGATTCTCTCATACATTTTCATAATTTGTTTCTTTGCAAATTTTGCAACCTTGTCAGCCATGGCCAGAGCTGCTGACTTCAATTTGGAAGTTGCAAACCCTTTCATTTTGGGAGACATCATTCTGGATGGAGATGAAGATTCTCAGGTGACAGTTTGGGAGAATGGAGCTCCCACAACATGGGCATTACAATTTGCCAAATGGAGAATCTACTTCAATGTTCCACTTCCAGATGATATTGAAGTAGAACCTGAAGAAGCCCCTGAAGAGGGTCCAGGGTCTACATCTTCAAGCTCACCTTCCCAAGACTCTACCAATCAGAAGGGCAAGAAGAGGTTGGCTGAAGAAGCAGGTTTGGAGATGAATTAGATTGAAGACATGTTTCTTTTTGAAACATTCTTAGTGCAATGGCTGCATTTTTGCTTGTCTACCTTGCTTGTGACTGCATTGCAGCAGCCAGGCATTAAGCTAATTGATTGGGAAAATTGCTTTTTGTGCCTGTGCAGGCATGTGTGTGACAACCTTTAAGGGCTTATGTTTACTATTACCAGCCTTTGCAAGCTTTGTGCCCATGCTTGTAGAAGCAATCAGACATACAAGACATGCAATAGCAGGTGCATACTTCAAATGGATTAGAATGCCTGTGTAGGCAAGCAGTTGTAAGGTTCAAAAACTTTTGGGATGCTTGTAGCATTTTGACTGCTCAAGCCTGGGGGTAGCACACTGTCCTGGCAGCATGTCTTGGACACCCAATGACATCAGAGCAGAACTCCATTCCATCTCCAAGTTGCTATCTGCAAGACCTGGAGTTTTCGACTTGGAGGTGAAGCTGTGCACAGCTTTGAAGAGAAAACTGCAACTGATGTCCAATGTGTCCAGCACTGACCTGGTCCTTTGCTACGATGCTTTGAAAGAAGCAAATCTTCCTCAAACTATGCATTGTGAATTGATTGCTGTCCTGGACAAGCTGGCTGTTGAAGAAGTGGAGGTCAAAACAGCTGGCAAAGTGATCCAAGGGGCACAGGACTGCAGGACTTTCTACAAGTATTTGACAGAGGAGGACATCAGTGCATTGCAGAAAAGCAATATGTGGGAAGGCTGCACTACTGTTGCAAAACGAATGAAGTTGCTGGGTATCAGGGGAATGAAGGAAAACCTGAAAAGACTTGCCCTGTGGAATTCTGGTTTGGCATGAGCAGCAAAGAACCAACAAGCTGCCCATTCCAGATTCTGTGTACAATCTCTCCCAACATCTGGTGCACACCTTGCAGACTGTTGCAATGGAAGTGCCTGCCAGTGCTTTGAGTTTGGCACAGTACCCTGATGACCCAGGGAGTTTGAGTAGTAGCCATTTTGATGCTTCCTTTCAAGGTGGAAAGCCTATGAAGGCAGACTTTCCAGGCTTGGCTGGCCTCTTGAACTCCAAGGTTGTGCCTGTGAGGTTGTGCCTGTGAGGATGTCCAGTGCTTCTGTCACCTTGGGGAAGGACCCTTGTCTTTTCAAAGCCTGGCAAATTTTCTTTTGTGCTGCTTGCATGGTCTGCAACTGATCAGCCTGTACAGGCTCATGTATGCACATTGGTTTTTGTTTCATTTTTTTGCCAAGGAGAATGTGCCACCAACTACATCTCCAAAGCAGCAAGTTGAGCCTGCACCTCCCAGTTCTCATGCCCTTGTTGACACAATGATGTGCAGGCTGCTTCAACAATTCAATGCTGTTGGAAACAGCATCCTTGCTGGCAATGGTGTGAAAATAGAATACTTGCAGACTGGGGCTTCTCAAGATGCTGCAAATTCTGGTGCAAGTTCTGCAGGGTCTTTGCCTTTGCCCATTGAAGCACCTACCTCAGTCACTGTTCAGCAGCCTGCTGTCTCAGCAGCCCCTCCTTCCCAGAGCGAAGTCAAAGCAGGGTCCCACAATGATGCTGCTGAAGCTGTCAATGACCAAAAGACTTTGGAGGACTATGAAAACGAAAACATGCAAAAGTTGCTGGACAGGGATGACAAAAAGACTGCTAAAGGCAGAGGCAAAGGTGCTAGTAAAAACACTGCTGCCAAAGGCAGAGGTGGTGGAAAAGGAAGAGGTGTTAGAAAACTTTGCGAAGGCAAGCCCAAGGGTATGAAGAGACCAGCTGCCAGTGTAAGCTGCAGCCACCGAAGTAGCAAGTCACTGCAGTCAGTAGGCTGCTCCAAGTGCAGAGGAAGTGGGTGCACACAGTGCAAGAATCCTGCATTCCAGGGGCAGATGTTTTCCAAGGATGAATGGGCCACAAGAGCCAAAGTCATGAAGCTGAAATAAAGCTTTGCGATCCTTCAAGAATGAAGGCTGGGGTTGTTGGATGTTTCTCAAAGAAGAACATCCTGCTGGGTAAGTTTACACAGCTTAAGGACTGTGCTGGAACATCTGACAAGGTGACATCAGGTTGGGGCTTCCAAAATGAGGGAAAATCTTTGCACCCTTTATAGGCGTGTTTTGCTACAGCCTCTGCAGGCTCATGTGCTCTCAAGCCTGTGCAGGCTCATGTCACATCTGCATGCCAATGCAGGCTCATGTGCGCAAGTTTGTTCAGAATTCCATAATAACTTCTTTTTGCTGGTTGTCTGCCCATTCCTGCAGCTTCAGTTTCCCCAACTTCACCCTTTCAATCCATAATAACTTCTTTTTGCTGCTTACCTGCACATTCCTGCAACTCCAGTTTTCCCAACTTCACCCTCTCATTCCATAATAACTGCTTTTTGCTGGTTGTCTGCACATTCCTGCAGCTCCAGTTTTCCCAACTTCACCCTTTCTTTTTGCTGGTTGTCTGCACATTCCTGCGGCTCCAGTTTCCCCAACTCCACCCTTTCAATCCATAATAACTTCTTTTTGCTGCTTGCCTGCACATTCCTGCAACTCCAGTTTTCCCAACTTCACCCTCTCATTCCATAATAACTGCTTTTTGCTGGTTGTCTGCACATTCTTGCAGCTCCAGTTTTCCCAACTTCACCCTTGCTTTTTGCTGGCTGTCTGCACATTCCTGCAGCTCCAGTTTTACAACTTCACCCCATTGAGCCAGTGATGGCAAGCTTCAACTTCTTCACATGCAAGGCTTTTGGCACAGCTAGAACTCGCCAATTTGTTTTTCAGCAGCTTCATTTCAAGGCAGTCACTTGTGACAGCATGCAAGCCAGTTTGACAAAGAAATAGGTAGGAGGAAGCATACACAGCTGACCACAGCAACTTTATTGGATGACTACTTGAATTCAAGCTATACCATGTTTCTGTAGCTGCTGCAGCAAAGCCATGCACCCTTTCAATGCACCATGGAGGATGGTGGTGAACCTTCCAAAAGGAGGAAAATCAGTGACTTGAGAAATGCTGTGCCTTATTGCTCACAGAGTGCTTTGAGTTTGATCTGTAAGGAAATTGAGAAGCATGGCTTGCCAGACCAGAAGAGAAGGCAAGACATTTGGAAAGAAAACAAAGACTTGCTGGAAAGCACTGCAATGTGCAAATATGGTCCTCTTTTGCAAACAATGGCTGCACAAGTGCTGCCAGAAAAGCAGAGCATATCAGGTGCTTTGGAGACAGGCTCACACTTGGAGATCTTCTATGTGAATATTCTGCCCTTCTTGGCTGGTGTGTGCCACAAATGTGGTTCATTTACTGATTGGCTGCTCAAATTCCACAGTCTGAAGCCTTCAAGTGCCACTCAGCCATGGAAAGCCGTGGTGTATGTGGATGAAGTCCACCCAGGAAACATCCTCAACAGCAGTGGGAGAAAAGCATGGTGTTGCTACATGTCGTTTTTGGAGCTAGGATCCATGCTGTCCAAAGAAGACCTTTGGATTTGCCTCTTTGTTGTGAGGAGCTCAGAAGTTCAGCTACTGGAAGCAGGCATCAGCCAAGTAGTTCGACTCTTACTTGAAAGGCTTTTTGCTCATGATCAGCCTCAAACTGGTGTGCTGCTTTCAAGTGCCAAGGGAAATGTGAGACTTTTTTTACACTGGGAATGTTTTTGCAAGATGGAGCTGCTCAGAAGGCTGTTTGGGCAAACCGCCAAGACAGTGGTTCAAAGCCTTGCATGTTGTGCAAGAACCTTTTTCATTTAAGGCATGACCATGGTGAAGGTGAACCAGCTGACAAAATATTCAGCCAGTATGTCAAATATTCCCAGCTAGACATTGCCAAAGATGATGAACTCCTGGAAGCCTGGTCCAGGATAGAAGCCAAGAGCAGAACTTCCACAGCAAAGGAATTCCAGAGATGGCAGCAAGCTTCAGGCATTTCTTGGAGCCATCATGCATTGATGGCAAGCCCAGCCTTGAAAGCAGCAGGCTTGCTGAAGCCTGCTTCCCTCTACTGCTTTGATTGGATGCATGGGTTGTGTTCCAATGGGGTTCTCAATGACATTGTCTTTGCAGTTTTGGAGAGCTTAGATGCAGCTGGATACAAAGTTTGGGACACTCTTCATTCTTGGTTGGCGCTGTGGGTTTTGCCTCAGCAGCAAAGCAGCTTTAATCTGTCAAAGCTTTTTGAAAAGCCAAAGGCTGCAAGCTGCAGGAAAGCTAGGCATTTCAAATGCTCAGCTTCTGAGATGTTGACTTTGTACAAACCTTTGCAATATTTTCTTGAAGTGATGTTTTCAGCCAACAATGTGATGCTTGAAGTTTGTGCATGCTTTGATGCTTGGGCACAGGTGTTGGACTTTTTGGTCTCTATCCCACATCTTCCAAATGCTTTGCCTGCAGATTTGTTGACCTTGGTTGAAAATGCATTGGAAGCAACAAAGAATGCTGGATATGGTGAAGAGATGAAACCCAAGCACCATTGGACATTGCATTACAGTGATTGCTTTGGGCGCTGGAGGCAGATGCCTGCTTGCTGGGCAGGCAGATGCCTGCTTGCTGGGCAATGGAGAGGAAGCACAAGCTCCCCAGGAGGTATGGCAGTGCACATTGCAATTTGTCAAGCTTTGACAAAGGCGTTTTGACCTCAGTCACTGTTCAGCAGATCCATACTTTGCTCAATGACACAGACCTTTTCAATACAAGTTGCCATCTGATCAACCCTCGACCACTACCAAAGAAACTGGTGGAAAAGCTGAAGGAGCTCAATTTCTTTTTTGAAGGACTGCAAAGTGCAACTGAATGCAAGCTTGCCTCTGGGTCTTCTTGCTCACTTGGGGATGTTGTGTTCTTGCAAGGTGGCATGGGTGGCTTCCCTTGGAGGTGTGGCAAGGTGAAGCACCTCTTGCTTGCTGGAGTACAAGTGTGCTTATTGGAAATGTTCACATTCATTGACACGAAGGGCAAGCATGCAACCATGTGGCACAGCTCAACTGATTGCTTGGAACTCGCCCTGCTTGAAGAATTGGTGCAGCCAGTGGTTCACAACTTTGGGAAGAATGGCAAAGTAACATGTCTGACCCCAGCACCACTTTCATGCTTTAAATGACAAAACCATGTGCTGCAGCTAGCTCGTTGCAATACAGCTTCTACAAGCTTGGATGAACTTAGCTTCTGCAAGCTCAGTGGTCTCAGCTTCTGGCAGCTCAGTGAATTGATGCAAGGGCATGTCAGCTTTAGCTTGTGCAAGCTCAATACAGCCCTTCCTGGCTTCTACAAGCTGCCTTTCCAGCTTTTGAAAGCTCATATTTCAGCTTCTGCAAGCTAGATATTTTGCATGCAGCCTTGGAAAAAATGAACCTGGGGCCTATGCATGCACAAGTTTCACAAGACCCAAGATTTGAATATTCTTGGCCTGAATCTTGCAAAGCAGATTAGCTAAGGTGTCAAAAAATGGTTGGGCCTTTGAACATTTGAATGCCCAGCTGTCATATTAAAAAAAATTACTCTACTTCGTGTGATCCCCACCATGACATGTCAGGACGTATATTTGGACATATATTTAGTATATTCTGACATCCTATCTGACATATATTCTGGCATTCTATCTGGCATATATCCTGACATTCCACCTGGCATTCTATCTGGCAGTCTATCTGGCATTCTATCTGACATATTTTCTGACATTTCATCTGACATATATTCTGGCATTCTACCTGTCATTTATTCTGACATATATTCTGGCATTCTATCTGACATATATTCTGGCATATATTCTGGCATTCTATCTGACATATATTTTGGCATTCTATCTGACATATATTCTGGCATATATGTTGGCATTCTATCTGGCATTATATCTGACATATATTCTGGATTCTATCTGACATATATTCTGGCATATATTCTGGCATTCTATCTGGCATTATATCTGACATATATTTTGGCATTCTATCTGACATATATTCTGGCATATATGTTGGCATTCTATCTGGCATTATATCTGACATTCTATCTGACATTCTATCTGGCAGTCTATCTGGCATTCTTTCTGGCATTCTTTCTGGCATTCTATCTGGCATTCTATCTGGCATCCTATCTGACATTCTATCTGGCATTCTATCTGGCATTCTTTCTGGCATTCTTTCTGGCATTCTATCTGGCATTCTATCTGGCATCCTATCTGACATTCTATCTGGCATTCTATCTGGCAGTCTATCTGACATTCCTACATGAGGTCCGGCAGGGAACACTTGGCATGGATACTCGCGGTTGAGGTCCGGCAGGGAACACTGGGCGCGGATGGTCGTGGTTGAGGTCCGGCAGGGAACACTGGGCGTGTATGGTCGTGGTTGAGGTCCGGCAGGGAACACTGGGCGTGGATGGTCGTGGTTGAGGTCCGGCAGGGAACACTGGGCGTGGATGGTCGTGGTTGAGGTCCGGCAGGGAACACTGGGCGTGGATGGTCGTGGTTGAGGTCCGACAGCGAACACTGTGGATCGCGAGTCGCAGTTGAGCAGGAGGACGAGGAGGAGAAGGAGGAGGAGAAGGAGGAGAAGGAGGAGGAGGAGGCAACTGACATAAAATCTAACAACCCTCACCTGGCAGGTGGGGAAAAAACTGACCATGTGCAATCTTTTTGAAATCCAAAATGAAAAAAACAAGGCCGAGAGCTATGTTTTTTCAAAAAGCTAACTAGTTAGCTAACTAGTTATAAATAGTTATGAAATAGTTAGCTAAACATCTTAATTGCCATAACATGTTAGCAAGCCCCCAGAACATCAAAGTGTGGAGCCGCTGCGCAGCCTTTTAAGGCGGCCAAACGGCACACTTGAACCCCCAAGAAAAGAGTCTGCCGGCACAGGTGGTGGCCACAGCAGCGCGTTTGCAAGCTGTGTGGAGCCGCTGCGGTGGTGGCCACAGCAGCGCGTTTGCAAGCTGTGTGGAGCCGCTGCGGAGCCTTTTAAGGCAGCCAAACGGCACACTTGAACGCGCAAGAAAAGAGTCTGCCGGCACAGGTGGTGGCCACAGCAGCGCGTTTGCAAGCTGTGTGGAGCCGCTGCGCAGCCTTTTAAGGCGGCCAAACGGCACAATTGAACCCCCAAGAAAAGAGTCAACCGGCACAGGTGGTAGAGCGTTTGCAAGCTGTGTGGAGCCGCCGCGGAGGGTTTACACCGTTTAGGGCGGCCAAATGGCACACTTGAACAGTCTGCCGGCACAGGTGGTGGCCACAGCAGCGCGTTTGCAAGCTGTGCGGAGCCGCTGCGGAGGGTTAGCCCCACACCAAAGGTGGTCCCAGGCGCCGCCCTGCCTAGGCCACAGCTAGGACAGGGTCGGCGGATAAGGTGTCATATATTTTGGGGAATTGGGCACTTCTGAGAATTTTCAAACGTAAGAAACTAATTAAGAACATTTAGGAAGTAAAAGAACAACTTTAGCAAAGGAAAAGGTAAAGGGATTGTTTGAAACAAAACCACCCCAGGAAGCATCTGGACACAATAGTGTACCTTGAAAACATGTCGCAAGCTTGCTGATTCAGCTTTTGCCTTAGCCTGTGCAGGCTCATGTTGAACCTCCACCTGCCTTGCCCATAGCTTTGAGAATCTTGCTGGTTTTGGCAATCAGGCTGTAGCATTTGCTGGATAGGATTTACCTCTGCAGTTTTTGGAAGCCATGGAAATTTTCGAAGAAGTTTCCCTGTGCTACAGGGATGGCCCTAAGGTGTATGTTCCATCAGGGCTCCTTCATGTTGACAAGGAAGGTAAAAAAAAATGGTTGAGACTCAGAGCTTCCAATGTTGGCATTGCAAGGCTCATCCTCGGGCATCTAGATGAATTCAAAAACCTGCAGAACCCAAGTTTGGCAGCCAGTCCACAGCTGAAAGTGCTCATGGATTTGGTGAAGGAAGCTGTGAAGTCTGTGGCTGAAGGTGACAAGTCAGGGGAAGAAGCCAGCATGTTTGATGATAGCAGCAAAGAAGCCCCTCACATGAAACCACCTTGTTGGAAACAGCTCTTTCATGATGCCCCAGAGACAGTCACAATTCAAGTGGGAGAAGTTCAAGTACCAGTGAAAACACCAAGATCGCTGAAAGAGACAGACTTGGTCATTCCTTTGGAAGCTACAATTCTGACTGCAGTTTGTGACTACATCATGGAAGATGCTTCTGATTGCCTGGCCAAAGGCCAAAAGAGGCAATATAATCAAACTGGCAAATATGCTAAAAAGATAGCAAAGGAAGAAGCAAAGTGACCCAGAGCTGCTGCAACTGCAAAAAAGTGTGCAGCTGCAGGTGCGGCCATTACAAGCTCAAGATATAGCCACTACGGGCTGAAGGTGTGTAGCCATTCCAGGCTCCAAATGTATAGCCATTACAGGCTCAAGATGGGTAGCCACTACAGGCTTAATTCATGTAGCCACTACAGGCTCAATAGCTTGCCAATACAAGCATGATGTATCTCTGGTCCAGGAACCCTAGTGCAATTTCTGCAGGCATTGCACCTCAAGCAGTGCCTTCACATATGGAGGGCCACAGAGGGCCTCGCGACTTTTGGGAAAAGTGGGCTTCTGAGCTGGATGTGGCTTGGCTGCTTGTGTTGTCCTCTTGGGTGTTCATGTTTTTTGGTTGGCACAATATTCATTTTCCAAAGCAGCCCAGGCAGAATGGGAAGAGCAAGAGTGGTACAAAGAGCAAGCATCCAAACCTGAAGTCAAAGAGGACAGCTTCAATCCCATTGTAGTTTCAAAGAAAACCTTTTTGTTTCCACATTGCAGGAACAATATGAATGGGTAAAGGAAGAAGTGAAAGAGGAGGATGAAGCCACAGTATCTTGTCTTAGTTTAAACTCGCTGGTGTTGCATCATTGTTTTTCTTCATGCTGAGGAACCTCCAAGCCCACCAGAAGCCACCACAGAGAAGGAGCCTTGGGCTGTGTTGAAAAGCTGCAAGTCCAAGCAATGTACCTGTTTAATTTTCACAGGACTCTGAAAGGAAGAAGAAAAGATTGCCACAACCGGTTTCTTTGCTGCATCAGCAGGCACAGACTCATGCATTCACATGCTTCTGCCACATTCAGCCCCATACAGGCCCAAAAATGATGCCAGTTTTCAATTACAGCCTGTACAGGCTTTGATTGTTGTTACAAGTTGCCTTTGCAATGCTGATGTATTTTTTGGTGAAGCTTAGGTTATGGAGGCAAGCTCCAAGGCAAAAGTCAAGAAGATCACTGCAACAAAACCACCTGCTGTTGCAAGTGCTCCAAGTTCCTCAAGTGGAGTCAAGATGGAGGATTCTGATGAAGAGCTCACCAGGAAGCTCTTGGAGGCTGTGGCTGGCCACCTTCCTGCACCACCTCCTGCAGCAGCTGGTTCGCCTCCTTGTCCTGCAGCTGGGGCCCCATCAGCTTCCACATCTTGGTGGGCCTCCTATGACTGGAATGCTGGTGGTTTCTTTGTGGGTGATGAGTGGTGGGAAAAAGATGCAGAAGAGGAAGGTTTGTGGTGGCGATGGAAGCAAGGAAAAAGCTGGTCAAGGTTCAGAGACCAAACTGTTTCTTGGCATTTCTTAGCTTCAACATCTTGAAGGTTGGCAGTGCATAGTTTTTTGAACTGATTCAGAATGTATCAGTGAGGATCCAGATGGCAAGAAGGTGAGTGGCTGGCTGGCCAAGACTTGCGCTGTGATCCACATGTATACCATGAAGGACCAGGAGGGCATGGAGCAAGCTCTGAGCAGACTGAGTGGCCACCATGCTATGAGGGAACCACTTCGGAAACCCAACAGAGAATTCAAACAGGAAGGCAAAAATGCCTATAAGAAGTGGCTGTAGAAAACGACCTGGCTGCAACAGATGGACTGCAACAGATGGAGGTGAAAAGCAGGTGATCACATTCAGCCTCTACAGGCTTCAGTTGTTTTCTGTGTTTTATGTTGTCACTACAGACAATTCAAACAGCCTGTGCAAGCTCAACAATATGCTGTCAAGATTTAGAGTCTCTACTGACTGCATGGAAATGCATGTCTCAATTCAATGTTGTGTATATAGTTGTTGCTCAAGAAAATCAGTGCCAAGAAAGATCAAACATGTTGGCAAAAAGTTTCAATTTTCTTAAATTCTCATGTTCAGAGCTCATATTTTCAGAATATATATCTTTACAAAACTGAAGAAACTAATATCAATTCAATTTTTTGAATTGAACATTGGAAACTTCAAATTTCAATTCAAAATTTTGAATTGAACATTGAAAGCTTCAAATTTCAATCCAACATTTTGAATTGAAAATTGAAGACTTCAAATTTCAATTCAAAATTTTGAATTGAAAATTGAAAGCTTCAAATTTCAATTCAAATTTTTGAATTGAAACTTGAAGATTAGGGATTCTCTCATACATTTTCATAATTTGTTTCTTTGCAAATTTTGCAACCTTGTCAGCCATGGCCAGAGCTGCTGACTTCAATTTGGAAGTTGCAAACCCTTTCATTTTGGGAGACATCATTCTGGATGGAGATGAAGATTCTCAGGTGACAGTTTGGGAGAATGGAGCTCCCACAACATGGGCATTACAATTTGCCAAATGGAGAATCTACTTCAATGTTCCACTTCCAGATGATATTGAAGTAGAACCTGAAGAAGCCCCTGAAGAGGGTCCAGGGTCTACATCTTCAAGCTCACCTTCCCAAGACTCTACCAATCAGAAGGGCAAGAAGAGGTTGGCTGAAGAAGCAGGTTTGGAGATGAATTAGATTGAAGACATGTTTCTTTTTGAAACATTCTTAGTGCAATGGCTGCATTTTTGCTTGTCTACCTTGCTTGTGACTGCATTGCAGCAGCCAGGCATTAAGCTAATTGATTGGGAAAATTGCTTTTTGTGCCTGTGCAGGCATGTGTGTGACAACCTTTAAGGGCTTATGTTTACTATTACCAGCCTTTGCAAGCTTTGTGCCCATGCTTGTAGAAGCAATCAGACATACAAGACATGCAATAGCAGGTGCATACTTCAAATGGATTAGAATGCCTGTGTAGGCAAGCAGTTGTAAGGTTCAAAAACTTTTGGGATGCTTGTAGCATTTTGACTGCTCAAGCCTGGGGGTAGCACACTGTCCTGGCAGCATGTCTTGGACACCCAATGACATCAGAGCAGAACTCCATTCCATCTCCAAGTTGCTATCTGCAAGACCTGGAGTTTTCGACTTGGAGGTGAAGCTGTGCACAGCTTTGAAGAGAAAACTGCAACTGATGTCCAATGTGTCCAGCACTGACCTGGTCCTTTGCTATGATGCTTTGAAAGAAGCAAATCTTCCTCAAACTATGCATTGTGAATTGATTGCTGTCCTGGACAAGCTGGCTGTTGAAGAAGTGGAGGTCAAAACAGCTGGCAAAGTGATCCAAGGGGCACAGGACTGCAGGACTTTCTACAAGTATTTGACAGAGGAGGACATCAGTGCATTGCAGAAAAGCAATATGTGGGAAGGCTGCACTACTGTTGCAAAACGAATGAAGTTGCTGGGTATCAGGGGAATGAAGGAAAACCTGAAAAGACTTGCCCTGTGGAATTCTGGTTTGGCATGAGCAGCAAAGAACCAACAAGCTGCCCATTCCAGATTCTGTGTACAATCTCTCCCAACATCTGGTGCACACCTTGCAGACTGTTGCAATGGAAGTGCCTGCCAGTGCTTTGAGTTTGGCACAGTACCCTGATGACCCAGGGAGTTTGAGTAGTAGCCATTTTGATGCTTCCTTTCAAGGTGGAAAGCCTATGAAGGCAGACTTTCCAGGCTTGGCTGGCCTCTTGAACTCCAAGGTTGTGCCTGTGAGGATGTCCAGTGCTTCTGTCACCTTGGGGAAGGACCCTTGTCTTTTCAAAGCCTGGCAAATTTTCTTTTGTGCTGCTTGCATGGTCTGCAACTGATCAGCCTGTACAGGCTCATGTATGCACATTGGTTTTTGTTTCATTTTTTTGCCAAGGAGAATGTGCCACCAACTACATCTCCAAAGCAGCAAGTTGAGCCTGCACCTCCCAGTTCTCATGCCCTTGTTGACACAATGATGTGCAGGCTGCTTCAACAATTCAATGCTGTTGGAAACAGCATCCTTGCTGGCAATGGTGTGAAAATAGAATACTTGCAGACTGGGGCTTCTCAAGATGCTGCAAATTCTGGTGCAAGTTCTGCAGGGTCTTTGCCTTTGCCCATTGAAGCACCTACCTCAGTCACTGTTCAGCAGCCTGCTGTCTCAGCAGCCCCTCCTTCCCAGAGCGAAGTCAAAGCAGGGTCCCACAATGATGCTGCTGAAGCTGTCAATGACCAAAAGACTTTGGAGGACTATGAAAACGAAAACATGCAAAAGTTGCTGGACAGGGATGACAAAAAGACTGCTAAAGGCAGAGGCAAAGGTGCTAGTAAAAACACTGCTGCCAAAGGCAGAGGTGGTGGAAAAGGAAGAGGTGTTAGAAAACTTTGCGAAGGCAAGCCCAAGGGTATGAAGAGACCAGCTGCCAGTGTAAGCTGCAGCCACCGAAGTAGCAAGTCACTGCAGTCAGTAGGCTGCTCCAAGTGCAGAGGAAGTGGGTGCACACAGTGCAAGAATCCTGCATTCCAGGGGCAGATGTTTTCCAAGGATGAATGGGCCACAAGAGCCAAAGTCATGAAGCTGAAATAAAGCTTTGCGATCCTTCAAGAATGAAGGCTGGGGTTGTTGGATGTTTCTCAAAGAAGAACATCCTGCTGGGTAAGTTTACACAGCTTAAGGACTGTGCTGGAACATCTGACAAGGTGACATCAGGTTGGGGCTTCCAAAATGAGGGAAAATCTTTGCACCCTTTATAGGCGTGTTTTGCTACAGCCTCTGCAGGCTCATGTGCTCTCAAGCCTGTGCAGGCTCATGTCACATCTGCATGCCAATGCAGGCTCATGTGCGCAAGTTTGTTCAGAATTCCATAATAACTTCTTTTTGCTGGTTGTCTGCCCATTCCTGCAGCTTCAGTTTCCCCAACTTCACCCTTTCAATCCATAATAACTTCTTTTTGCTGCTTACCTGCACATTCCTGCAACTCCAGTTTTCCCAACTTCACCCTCTCATTCCATAATAACTGCTTTTTGCTGGTTGTCTGCACATTCCTGCAGCTCCAGTTTTCCCAACTTCACCCTTTCTTTTTGCTGGTTGTCTGCACATTCCTGCGGCTCCAGTTTCCCCAACTCCACCCTTTCAATCCATAATAACTTCTTTTTGCTGCTTGCCTGCACATTCCTGCAACTCCAGTTTTCCCAACTTCACCCTCTCATTCCATAATAACTGCTTTTTGCTGGTTGTCTGCACATTCTTGCAGCTCCAGTTTTCCCAACTTCACCCTTGCTTTTTGCTGGCTGTCTGCACATTCCTGCAGCTCCAGTTTTACAACTTCACCCCATTGAGCCAGTGATGGCAAGCTTCAACTTCTTCACATGCAAGGCTTTTGGCACAGCTAGAACTCGCCAATTTGTTTTTCAGCAGCTTCATTTCAAGGCAGTCACTTGTGACAGCATGCAAGCCAGTTTGACAAAGAAATAGGTAGGAGAAAGCATACACAGCTGACCACAGCAACTTTATTGGATGACTACTTGAATTCAAGCTATACCATGTTTCTGTAGCTGCTGCAGCAAAGCCATGCACCCTTTCAATGCACCATGGAGGATGGTGGTGAACCTTCCAAAAGGAGGAAAATCAGTGACTTGAGAAATGCTGTGCCTTATTGCTCACAGAGTGCTTTGAGTTTGATCTGTAAGGAAATTGAGAAGCATGGCTTGCCAGACCAGAAGAGAAGGCAAGACATTTGGAAAGAAAACAAAGACTTGCTGGAAAGCACTGCAATGTGCAAATATGGTCCTCTTTTGCAAACAATGGCTGCACAAGTGCTGCCAGAAAAGCAGAGCATATCAGGTGCTTTGGAGACAGGCTCACACTTGGAGATCTTCTATGTGAATATTCTGCCCTTCTTGGCTGGTGTGTGCCACAAATGTGGTTCATTTACTGATTGGCTGCTCAAATTCCACAGTCTGAAGCCTTCAAGTGCCACTCAGCCATGGAAAGCCGTGGTGTATGTGGATGAAGTCCACCCAGGAAACATCCTCAACAGCAGTGGGAGAAAAGCATGGTGTTGCTACATGTCGTTTTTGGAGCTAGGATCCATGCTGTCCAAAGAAGACCTTTGGATTTGCCTCTTTGTTGTGAGGAGCTCAGAAGTTCAGCTACTGGAAGCAGGCATCAGCCAAGTAGTTCGACTCTTACTTGAAAGGCTTTTTGCTCATGATCAGCCTCAAACTGGTGTGCTGCTTTCAAGTGCCAAGGGAAATGTGAGACTTTTTTTTACACTGGGAATGTTTTTGCAAGATGGAGCTGCTCAGAAGGCTGTTTGGGCAAACCGCCAAGACAGTGGTTCAAAGCCTTGCATGTTGTGCAAGAACCTTTTTCATTTAAGGCATGACCATGGTGAAGGTGAACCAGCTGACAAAATATTCAGCCAGTATGTCAAATATTCCCAGCTAGACATTGCCAAAGATGATGAACTCCTGGAAGCCTGGTCCAGGATAGAAGCCAAGAGCAGAACTTCCACAGCAAAGGAATTCCAGAGATGGCAGCAAGCTTCAGGCATTTCTTGGAGCCATCATGCATTGATGGCAAGCCCAGCCTTGAAAGCAGCAGGCTTGCTGAAGCCTGCTTCCCTCTACTGCTTTGATTGGATGCATGGGTTGTGTTCCAATGGGGTTCTCAATGACATTGTCTTTGCAGTTTTGGAGAGCTTAGATGCAGCTGGATACAAAGTTTGGGACACTCTTCATTCTTGGTTGGCGCTGTGGGTTTTGCCTCAGCAGCAAAGCAGCTTTAATCTGTCAAAGCTTTTTGAAAAGCCAAAGGCTGCAAGCTGCAGGAAAGCTAGGCATTTCAAATGCTCAGCTTCTGAGATGTTGACTTTGTACAAACCTTTGCAATATTTTCTTGAAGTGATGTTTTCAGCCAACAATGTGATGCTTGAAGTTTGTGCATGCTTTGATGCTTGGGCACAGGTGTTGGACTTTTTGGTCTCTATCCCACATCTTCCAAATGCTTTGCCTGCAGATTTGTTGACCTTGGTTGAAAATGCATTGGAAGCAACAAAGAATGCTGGATATGGTGAAGAGATGAAACCCAAGCACCATTGGACATTGCATTACAGTGATTGCTTTGGGCGCTGGAGGCAGATGCCTGCTTGCTGGGCAATGGAGAGGAAGCACAAGCTCCCCAGGAGGTATGGCAGTGCACATTGCAATTTGTCAAGCTTTGACAAAGGCGTTTTGACCTCAGTCACTGTTCAGCAGATCCATACTTTGCTCAATGACACAGACCTTTTCAATACAAGTTGCCATCTGATCAACCCTCGACCACTACCAAAGAAAATGGTGGAAAAGCTGAAGGAGCTCAATTTCTTTTTTGAAGGACTGCAAAGTGCAACTGAATGCAAGCTTGCCTCTGGGTCTTCTTGCTCACTTGGGGATGTTGTGTTCTTGCAAGGTGGCATGGGTGGCTTCCCTTGGAGGTGTGGCAAGGTGAAGCACCTCTTGCTTGCTGGAGTACAAGTGTGCTTATTGGAAATGTTCACATTCATTGACACGAAGGGCAAGCATGCAACCATGTGGCACAGCTCAACTGATTGCTTGGAACTCGCCCTGCTTGAAGAATTGGTGCAGCCAGTGGTTCACAACTTTGGGAAGAATGGCAAAGTAACATGTCTGACCCCAGCACCACTTTCATGCTTTAAATGACAAAACCATGTGCTGCAGCTAGCTCGTTGCAATACAGCTTCTACAAGCTTGGATGAACTTAGCTTCTGCAAGCTCAGTGGTCTCAGCTTCTGGCAGCTCAGTGAATTGATGCAAGGGCATGTCAGCTTTAGCTTGTGCAAGCTCAATACAGCCCTTCCTGGCTTCTACAAGCTGCCTTTCCAGCTTTTGAAAGCTCATATTTCAGCTTCTGCAAGCTAGATATTTTGCATGCAGCCTTGGAAAAAATGAACCTGGGGCCTATGCATGCACAAGTTTCACAAGACCCAAGATTTGAATATTCTTGGCCTGAATCTTGCAAAGCAGATTAGCTAAGGTGTCAAAAAATGGTTGGGCCTTTGAACATTTGAATGCCCAGCTGTCATATTAAAAAAAAAAAATACTCTACTTCGTGTGATCCCCACCATGACATGTCAGGACGTATATTTGGACATATATTTAGTATATTCTGACATCCTATCTGACATATATTCTGGCATTCTATCTGGCATATATCCTGACATTCCACCTGGCATTCTATCTGGCAGTCTATCTGGCATTCTATCTGACATATTTTCTGACATTTCATCTGACATATATTCTGGCATTCTAACTGTCATTTATTCTGACATATATTCTGGCATTCTATCTGACATATATTCTGGCATTCTATCTGGCATTATATCTGACATATATTTTGGCATTCTATCTGACATATATTCTGGCATATATGTTGGCATTCTATCTGGCATTATATCTGACATATATTCTGGAATTCTATCTGACATATATTCTGGCATATATTCTGGCATTCTATCTGGCATTATATCTGACATATATTTTGGCATTCTATCTGACATATATTCTGGCATATATGTTGGCATTCTATCTGGCATTATATCTGACATTTTATCTGACATTCTATCTGGCAGTCTATCTGGCATTCTTTCTGGCATTCTTTCTGGCATTCTATCTGGCATTCTATCTGGCATCCTATCTGACATTCTATCTGGCATTCTATCTGGCATCCTATCTGACATTCTATCTGGCATTCTATCTGGCATTCTATCTGGCATCCTATCTGACATTCTATCTGGCATTCTATCTGGAAGTCTATCTGACATTCCTACATGAGGTCCGGCAGGGAACACTTGGCATGGATACTCGCGGTTGAGGTCCGGCAGGGAACACTGGGCGTGTATGGTCGTGGTTGAGGTCCGGCAGGGAACACTGGGCGTGGACGGTCGTGGTTGAGGTCCGGCAGGGAACACTGGGCGTGGATGGTCGTGGTTGAGGTCCGGCAGGGAACACTGGGCGTGGATGGTCGTGGTTAAGGTCCGGCAGGGAACACTGGGCGTGGATGGTCGTGGTTGAGGTCCGACAGCGAACACTGTGGATCGCGAGTCGCAGTTGAGCAGGAGGACGAGGAGGAGAAGGAGGAGGAGAAGGAGGAGAAGGAGGAGGAGGAGGCAACTGACATAAAATCTAACAACCCTCACCTGGCAGGTGGGGAAAAAACTGACCATGTGCAATCTTTTTGAAATCCAAAATGAAAAAAACAAGGCCGAGAGCTATGTTTTTTCAAAAAGCTAACTAGTTAGCTAACTAGTTATAAATAGTTATGAAATAGTTAGCTAAACATCTTAATTGCCATAACATGTTAGCAAGCCCCCAGAACATCAAAGTGTGGAGCCGCTGCGCAGCCTTTTAAGGCGGCCAAACGGCACACTTGAACCCCCAAGAAAAGAGTCTGCCGGCACAGGTGGTGGCCACAGCAGCGCGTTTGCAAGCTGTGTGGAGCCGCTGCGGTGGTGGCCACAGCAGCGCGTTTGCAAGCTGTGTGGAGCCGCTGCGGAGCCTTTTAAGGCAGCCAAACGGCACACTTGAACGCGCAAGAAAAGAGTCTGCCGGCACAGGTGGTGGCCACAGCAGCGCGTTTGCAAGCTGTGTGGAGCCGCTGCGCAGCCTTTTAAGGCGGCCAAACGGCACAATTGAACCCCCAAGAAAAGAGTCAACCGGCACAGGTGGTAGAGCGTTTGCAAGCTGTGTGGAGCCGCCGCGGAGGGTTTACACCGTTTAGGGCGGCCAAATGGCACACTTGAACAGTCTGCCGGCACAGGTGGTGGCCACAGCAGCGCGTTTGCAAGCTGTGCGGAGCCGCTGCGGAGGGTTAGCCCCACACCAAAGGTGGTCCCAGGCGCCGCCCTGCCTAGGCCACAGCTAGGACAGGGTCGGCGGATAAGGTGTCATATATTTTGGGGAATTGGGCACTTCTGAGAATTTTCAAACGTAAGAAACTAATTAAGAACATTTAGGAAGTAAAAGAACAACTTTAGCAAAGGAAAAGGTAAAGGGATTGTTTGAAACAAAACCACCCCAGGAAGCATCT
>CAMXCT020003781.1:0-54316 GCA_947184155.2 Cladocopium goreaui
GCATGGAGCTGCTTGGCGTGCTCATAGCAGCCTTGCTGCCGATAGACCTGGATGCCGTCGTATTCCGCAATGTAGGACTCTTTGTACTCAAGTCGCTGGTGTTCACTGTGAGCCTCAGTATCATTACTGCCACCAGCTGGGCCCGCTTGGTCAGGCCCAGTCAGTGGGCCTGCTTTTAGCGTGACCTTATCACCGATCCACTGCGCCATGACTGCCCACCAGGGTTTACAAGGGTATGGCAGAAGCAGGAACGGTGTGCAGGAAGAGAGAGGAGAGGAAACAATCACAGACGAGTGAGAGGGACGGACCAGAAAGTAAATACGAGGGGCCAACAGTTACGGACAGCAGCAGAGGTAGCAATAGGGGGCAGCCAAAGAGAGGGGAAGAAGACGACGGCAAAAGAGAGGGAAGGCAGAATAGAGAGAGGGTACTCCCCTGACACGTCTTTGGTCAGAGGAGTGGGAGCCCTGTACATGGGACGATGGTTTGAGCCACAGGCATGCGATAGGGTATACTAAGAATGATGCCGTATCTCTACCTATCGACATGTACCAAAGTCACGTGTACTCATGAATGCACATGCTGAGCATGCACGCTGCCTTGGCGGAAACACGACTCTCTTTTTGCCAGAATTTTTGAATTGGCAATATCACACCTAAGGATGATAAGCATAGTCCTTGCTTCGCGCCAGTTGATTCATCAAAAAAAAAGTTAAACAGTGAGTAAGTTCAGTGTAACTGTGTTGTACATAAGCTGTGGCAATGTACATTGTAGATGAATCCGTGAGGCCTATTCCTTCACGGGACAGCTGTTCAAGGAGCCCATCATCAAGGCGATCTACCGTCTCTTCCTTGATCGAAAAAACGCAAGGGGTCCTATGCATGAGTCCATTGGATATGAGGAGATAGTCTTGAATTTGTTGCTCTTCGATTCGGATTACTGCGTGTGTAGCAGTGTGTGCAATCCAAGTCTCCGCATCAGGCATTCGTAGGTGCAAAATTAGCAGTTCGATGTTGTCTCCTATCACTGCAGACGAAGGTCTTGCTTCGAGCGAGGTTGCTCCGATAACTCCATCCACAACGTCTAAGTGCTTCATTTCGTCACCATGGCAATTCCGTATGCGCTGTCTGACTAGGTCTCCGTGTCTAGCGTAATTGCTTGGAAACACCTAGTGATCTCAACCGATAACTACTGAGTGGTATTGTTGGATGTGTGTTGTGAGGTATCAACTCTTGAGCAAACGATGGCACGCGTAGGTAATGAGTGGCACATAAACCATGTTGCTGCACCGATCTGTTATGCGGCAATTCTGAAATCCACAGCCATTTCACTGTTTTGTTATAGGAGGACGACCTCCGGCGCACTCAACTCTCTGTCGGGACTGCGAATGGCCGCAGTGGGCGGGTCCTGCACGAGAAGACTAAATCTTATGTCGGGAGCCATCATTCTGGCCACTTCCGCTAGGAGCGTGTTAGGTTGGAGTCTTTGCATCGTTGAATTAGTTCCAACGGCTGCGGTGGTCCAGATGCGGAGGTTCGGTGGCACCCCTGACCGTAATAGTAGGAAAGCAACTTCCACTACTGTATCAGCTGCTTGCCGCATGGTTCTGCGGTCCAAGAATCCGCCCAGGGTCGCAGTGATATGTATTGTCTGAACGATTAACCGAAATGGTCGGGCATCCATTGGCACTGGTGCAAGTCCCGCCTGATCGGTCATGCCTCCATCAGCAGCTGGGACTAAGTAAAGGTGGTTAACCCACACACCTCGTGTAGACGGGCGACTAAAACCTGCCACTCGGACTATGTCCTCGTACGATGCTGCTAGTGCTGTCAAGAGATGCTGTGTGATGCGCTGTCCATCCACTTCAACTTGCTGGAGGTCAGCTTCTAAAGTGTTATATATCAACTGCAGTCCATGTGCTTCTTCTGGAAAAAAGGTGACACATCCACTCTTCACTAGCCGTACTGTGCGCCTGAGGTCTCGTACAGCCACCATAAGGTCTTGCGCTGCTTCCAAGCTATATAAGATCATCTTAACTGGCATAGAGAAGTGGTGTTCTTCTCCGCGGAGTCGCACATAATCCATGGCAGTACGGGTAGAGAGAGTGGACGCCCACTATACACAAATATTGCTGTCTTGCATTTATCGTGAGAGTGAAGAATGAGATGGCAGTTAGCTGATGTTGTTGTCAGTCAGTTGCAATCCCGACACGTCTTTGGTCGGAAAGGCAACGTGACCGACATGGTTACTTCATTTATGATATGTTGAGTATTGGATCATGTCGGTCATGCCTCTAAGCCGACTGTCTCGCTAGGGTATCTCAGCCAGTATGATGGAGGAGATTAATTATGTTCCTATCCCGTTATCACTGAAGTAAACGCCCATCTAATCTTCACACCTTTGACTTAGAGAAGGGCCTAGGACATCAAGCAAGTAACCAATTGTGCACGAGTTAATACCACTGAACAAGGATGGACAAGTTAAATGCGGGTTGGGGGTCATCCTGAGCCCTTCGTGAACATTCATTAAATGCAAATACACCGGACTGTCATATAATCAGCTAATAGGTGTGTAGGGGATATTGCTTGTTAGACATGCCAGCTTAGAAGGGATGAAGAACCTGTGAGCAAACACACGCACATGTTCACACTGCAGTCACCACCAACAATGTCACAAAGGATGAAAGTGCCCCTACCAGGTGAGCATGTGGTGCAGTTCCCTTAAAGGTTATTTGCGTGATAAGCGAGAATAACCACAGGAAGAGATGACCCGTGAGCGCCTCTTTTGATTTGCTGGCAATCAACTTCACCTGACTTCTGCTACATCGTTGGGCCTCACAGGTCGGTAAAGATGGTTGCATAAGCTTCACTGAGGGCATACCAATTTTGCTGTAGTCGGTAAAGTGCTCGGTTAGCTTCTTGCACAAGGTCATTATGTTGCCTTTGCAGCACTTGTATACCTTCACTAAGTTGGAAGATCCTATCCGCTTCCTCTGCATGATTCGGAAACTGGCCTGCTATCGCAGCTTGGCACTCTTGCGAGAGCCGGAAATCAAAGCACGGTCGATCATCTTCATGGACAGCACTGTTGATTCGTGATTGCTCACTCAGTGCAATTCCTTCTGGGGTTGGCTGCAGTGTTTCAATGCGATTACCTAAGATATTGTAAGCATGCAAAATTTCTGCAATAATAGCACATTGTTGGGCATTCTTTGCAACTATTGCAAAGCGTCTGGAGTTGGCCCAGCATGCATATCCGTTGTGTCGCACCTCTGCCGCGAAGGGATAGAAACCACCGTATCCTGCGATATTCAACCAAGCCTGCAGGTAAACCTCGTCACACTCTCGAGGAATGACCTTATGGAATCCATGGGGCAGTGTAGCCCCCATCACTACTGTCGTCTCCTCCGGAAGCCATGATTCATCTTCGGCCCATAGGATGTTCCATTTTTCACCATTGAGCCATGTGCATACTTCCATCAAGTTAAATGCCCTACACTCTATGTTGACATTGTGACATAGCCTATGGATAGGATACTTGCCGCGATGTAGATTTGTCAGCATATTTGGAGTGCTCTGAATGGTTTCGACGTTATAACCTTTCCAATGGTAGTTCCTCAGAAATGTCATGAGCGCGGTCGACATGGCTACGAGGGTGGAGCGTTTGCCAGGTGCAGTCCCGACACGTCTTTGGTCGGAAAAGCACCGTGGCTTGGCAGCTGAGGGAAACCTATACTATGTATGGTAGTGTCAGGCAACAAAGTTAGCAACATTGAAGGTAGCACATCATTAGGTCAGCTGTTTTTTTTTTTCCTCCGGTTTGGCCGATTCGCACTAGGCACGGTCCTTACAATTGAGTAAGCGGTGAAAAGCATTCAGAAAAAGGACACGTGTGGTCCCAAAACGCTGGCAAATCATCACATCATCACAAACCAAACAACAAAAAACGCAACCAAAAACGACCCGCAAATCCCCCAGCCAGATTTGCGTTTCGCCAAAAAGCAAAACAGCGAAGCAACAAAGAACGGGGCCGGGCCCAAACAAAAACCAAACCAAACATTCAGTGATTTGCCAAGGATACAGTGACGTAAGTCACTGTATCATCATCAAAAACATGCAAACTAATTAAGTGCTGCAGAGCGAAAAATATCGTGCACGATCACCCAGAATCTCATCGCCTATAATCCGTGGCTGTCGCTCCAGCTCTCTGATAGGTAGGCAAATCAGGAATAGTTGACAGTACAGCGGAATAGTTGACAGTACAGCTCGTACCAGTTGCCAGTCTCATTATCACAGTTGGTCATATGATGAGAAGTGAAGTCGGAGTCCAATCTCTGTAGTGAGATACTGCCGCAGTGGTGATGTGACTTAATACCCCCCTCGCGGGGGGTAGGGATTGACAGCCTGTAGGTCATGCAGGACAAAATGTGTAATTCACCACAGATGCTGTCAAATCGTAGGAGGCCAAGAGGACCTGAAAAGGTGCCAATGGTAAGCGATAGCCGCTAAAAAAAAAGATTCTCTCCGTATGGTCTTTGCAGATGAATAAAATGCACTCATGCAGAGGGTAGGCTTAAGCAAGAAAGATTGCTACTAGCGAACTGTACACAAGTGTGCCGCTCTCGCATGTCAGTCGTGCTCACGCCACAAACTTGAAGAGGTGACTAGGTTCGCTGTACCAGCACCAGATTGACAAGCAGGATTCACAAGGTGTCATCGTCCCTGCGAAAGAAAACTGCTGCAAATCAGATGTTCCAGAGGTTCGCAGTGCATCTCGCATAGGGCCACTCTCCCCTAGAGTAAGCCAGTAGCAGAATCACAACGTCCCATCAGCGCACAGATCCATGTTGGCAGGCTTTGCTGCACGAGGGCGCTCCAGACTGAACAGCAGGAAGCACCACTGGACAGCGCCAGTAGAGCTCACTGCAGTGCAGCCTGGTCCATGGCTCTACCGGGGATCTACCGCCCCTCCCGGAGAAAACGCAGAAACAAAACAGAAAGAGAAGGGCCCTCCCCAGACAGCCAACGAAAAAGCCACATGAATCAAAAAGCCTAAAGCCACAAAAGGACCAAAAAGAGGTAAAACGGAGAGGGGGGGACGGTGACAGAAGTCTGCCCCACCGCAAACGAATTCATAGGAGCTAAAGCTACGACCAATGTAGTAGGGGGAAATAACAGAGCACTGATGTAGGGCGGTAACCTCAGTATCCAGGCAGCAGGTTAACCAGAAGACACCGCAAACGCCAAAGAGAACCCTGCCATCATGGGGGAAGCAAACCACACAAGGGGGAGAGGCCGAGACAAAGCACACACAACAACACCGGCCACACAGAAGGAACGAGGAGAGGAGCCAGGAGGCAGCAGAGGAAAGAGGGAGAGGGACACACCCGCACCAGAAGGGGTACAAATGTGCCTTAGCGGAGTTCAAAGAAGGGGCCACGGATCATACAATGATGAATACCTCAGTGAGGGTGCACACAGCACTCCAACAACACGGGAAACATGGTGTAGAGGGAAAGATCCCCACACAGGGCCAAAGGCCTTTAATGCCATGAGACACAATGAAGAGGAGAAATCAATGCACAACAATCACTCCAAGCACAGAGGCAAGGCAACAAGGCCGTCGCCGGAAGCAACGATACCCCGAGGGAGGGACCAGTAAAACCTGGACCAAGGCGCCAAGGAGGAACATCCGAGGGGGAGTGAGGGTCACGTCAGGCAGGGAACAGTAACCTCAAACAAGAAAAAGACAGAAAAAGGCACCAACAGCTAATGTAGCTCTGCAGATGGTAAAATCTAATGGAGGAGTCAGCGAATTCAAGTGCCTTAGTTGGTGGAAAGGGTGGGGGAGTGGGTGGTTCATCAAGACGAACGCATCTTTCCCATCAATGATTGTCAGGCACAGACTGCGAAAAAGCGAGTGCGAGCACTAGGCTTTCATGGCAGAGGCAACCTTAGTACACGCTAAGCTCTCGGCGGGACAGCCCATTGAGAAACCAGGTATTAACGGAGCCATGGGTCCGATCTGTTATGCCTAAGCTGGCACTCGCACACAAAGCCAACTGTGGCTCACAACTGCTGGAGAGATCTGGGTTGGTTGGAGCCAGGCATGTGTCGCATGAGGAACCTAACAATTATAAATGGGGAAGCTGCGTCTCCGGCTGCATACCAGTGCACCTGTCACGTCCTTGGACAGACACACTGGGTATGAACAGCTAACTGAAGTGGATGTGACAAATGAACCTATTGGACACGAAAGTCATCTTTCCCCACCATGATTGATGAAACAAAAACCAACTAATGGGTGAAAACCCGGAGTGAAACACAAAAGAGAGAAGAGGAGGGGGGAGGGGGGGTGGACACACGGAGGAAAGTGTAACAGTAGGGGGTTGAGCTGGGGATCATGTCATACCTCTCGTGAAATGTTCAAGATGGTGTTTTTTTGTCTGCTGTAATGGTGTCATACCATGCATTGGTGAGCCCAAATGAAACTGGGTTCACTTCTTGCTGGGCAATAGCACGCTGATGAAGCGCTCTGAGCGCCCTTCGATGTTCGTCCAGATCCTCAGGAGGGACCCTCCGGCGGACTCGCCTATCAGGGAAATTTCGTTCCCGCAGGTTGGTTTGCAAGGCATGTTCCGCTATATAAACTGCTGGCTGCTGGAATAAAACTCGCTCCGCGAATCTGTCGAGATGGACTGTCCACTCAGCAAACATATGGTTGTGGGACAGTTGCTTCCTGAGACGCGCCTCTGTTTGATGAAGGCTCCCATTCATATGCCACAATAGTAAAAGACTGTAATTGGAAGGCCAGTCAAGTGGGCACAGTGTGGCTGTTTCTTTCCATTTTTCGGGGGTAAGCCCTTCTGGAGAGGGAATGATCACTTCCAGTGTAGTACGATTCGATCCGAGGGGTTGGAGACCTCGCATCATACATGGTTCAACGAGCCCTGCGGTGTACCCATTGATGAGCTCCTGGAAGCTTCCAGCCATTTGAAAGTCTTCATCCACCCCCAGGTGAAAACCAGGCAAATTTTTAGCAACAAATTTGACTGCTTGGAGCAGCTGTTTTTCTCCTTCCACGGGAGTCTCGTCACAGGAATGTTTCGGGCACGTGAGGTTGATTTCTTGAGGTTTCTGTGCATTCTCAGGAGCATTCTCGAGGAGTTTGGGAGCAATTTTACTGGCCCAACTAGCCGGAAACCATGCCAAGAGGGCAGAGGCGCCACTCGTAAGGTCCACTAACCCAGTAGTGCGCCGATGCGGCCGATCTGTGACTAGAACTTTAACAGGGCCACTCGGCGCTCGACTCCGATTCACCTCGGAACTCTCGCGGGCTGAGCCAATGAGTTCAGACAGGATGGGCCGAAACCAGTAAGTGGCATACAACAGGCATTCAGTTTCTGGAGTCACCATGGATTCAGCCAATCTCATCAATGAGCTCATCGCCTGGGCGAGCTTCTCTGCCAATCGAATTGTGAGAGCCCTGGCTGTTTGCATAAGGACATCCTCCACCCTGGCACTTTGCCCGCGCAACCACAGTTCACCGGCCACACTCAGCAAGACCCGCGCAAATTTTTCTTGGATGGCAATCAACGACAAGGTCAGTCTCGCCTGGAGCCACAGCGGCGGGAGAATGCCAAGGTTTTCTGGTATGCAGAATGGGTTTCCGTCAGGTTGGATATTGTCAATTAACATTGCCAGCTTATCAGCTGCGCTCCAGATCTCGTCCTCAGAGGGATCTTCAGCGGCTTCAGGTATGGGTGGACACCATGAGATGGTAGGATCTTCTGGATCACTTTCTCCATCGGTAGAGGCTGCTTCTTCATCCGAGGAGGGGTCGCTCACTGTGTCTCTTGCACCCTCCGGGCTTGCTAGTTTCATCGTGCCTGGATCAAATTGGCGATCTAATGTGGCCAAAAGCTCCGGTTGCAACCGATGAGCATCAAAATAGTGGATACCAGGGATTACAACTAGCTGTCGATCCTGTATACCAACATGAAAGAAAACCTTGTGACCTCTATGTCGATGAACTAGGGCAGGTGACCCATTGTAAGCTGCACACAGCCAGAGGGGAGATTTGTAACCATCAGCAGCGTAACCATATAAGTATTCACGATCAATTGAGCAGGGGAAAAATCCACTGGTCGTCAACACATGGTCACGTGTGCGGGGCTCTAGCGCTGCAAGGACATTAGGGGGAAGCCGTAGCCTGTCTCTGCATGCCACTACCAGCCGATATCGTCTCCACGCTCGTGTGCCATTGGTGGTCACTATCATGGCAATAGCAAGGGGCGGTTTATCTTGGGGAGTGAAGGGTACCGATAATCCCCAATCCAGTATGGCACATCTGTCGCTAGGGTAGTTTGTAGGGCCATGGTACTGAATATCACGGCCTTTCAGCGTGAAGTATCCGTAATGGTAGACCCCTAGTGTCTGGGCCATTCCAACCATGCCTGCCATATCAAGAGGCGAGACAATATAGGTATAGTCAATGGCTCTTGTCAGCGCTACAGTTGCTCGTCCATAGCAGTCCTCGCACTCGTCTGCTGTTGAACCTCTCCGTCCTCCACTGAGAAAACCTACCCCTGTTTGAACAATGACAGCAATGCGTGCCGTCGCTCCTGCAGCAGAGGAGGTGGTGGAAACTCGCAGCCCACCGTACCACTCGGTCTAAAAGCCATGTTGGAGTAGCAAATTATGTACAGCCGTACGGTTGCACAAGACAAGCAGCTGCGAGGTCGCCCCCCGTTGCAAGTTACGATAATAATTCTTCAGGTAGGTACAGAAGGCTACCACATCCTCAACTGCAGACCTAAGATCCTTAGGTGCTTTCCACAATACTGTGCGGAAGCCTCCGACGGCTACAGTGGACTCATGTGGCACGAAATGGCCAATGTAGATGTGGTTGGACTCATGGAGGACTAGCTCCGGATATCGAACTGCAACTATCGCTTGGTAGGTCAGCATTGTTTTTTTTCCTCCGGTTTGGCCGATTCGCACTAGGCACGGTCCTTACAATTGAGTAAGCGGTGAAAAGCATTCAGAAAAAGGACACGTGTGGTCCCTAAAACGCTGGCAAATCATCACATCAACACAAACCAAAAACAAAACACGCAACCAAAAACGACCCGCAAATCCCCCAGCCAGATTTGCGTTTCGCCAAAAGGCAAAACAGCGAAGCAACAAAGAACGGGGCCGGGCCCAAACAAACAACCAAACCAAACATTCAGTGATTTGCCAAGGATACGGTGACGTAAGTCACTGTATCATCATCAAAAACATGCTAACTAATTAAGTGCTGCAGAGCGAAAAATATCGTGCACGATCACCCAGAATCTCATCGCCTGTAATCCGTTGCTGTCGCTCCAGCTCTCTGATAGGTAGGCAAATCAGGAATAGTTGACAGTACAGCTCGTACCAGTTGCCAGTATCATTATCACAGTTGGTCATAAGATGAGAAGTGAAGTCGGAGTCCAGTCTCTGTAGTGAGATACTGCCGCAGTGGTGATGTGACTTAAGATCCCCCTCGCGGGGGGTAGGGATTGACAGCCTGTAGGTCATGCAGGACAAAATGTGTAATTCTCCACAGATGCTGTCAACTCGTAGGAAGCCAAGAGGACCTGAACAGGTGCCAATGGCAAGCTGTAGCAGCAAAAGAAATAAATGATCCTCTTCGTATAGTCTTTGCAGATGAAGAAAATGCACTCATGCAGAGGGTAGGCTTAAGCAAGAAATACTAGCGAACTGTACTCAATTGTGCCGCTCTCGCATGTCAGTCGTGCTCACGCCACAAACAGGTGACTAGGTGCGCTGTACCAGCACCAGATTGACAAGCAGAATTTACAAAGTGTCATCGTCCCTGCGAAAGAAAACTGCTGCAAATCAGCTGTTCCAGAGGTTCGCAGTGCATCTCGCATAAGGCCACTCTCCCCTAGAGTAAGCCAGTAGCAGAATCACAACGTCCCATCAGCGCACCGATCCATGTGGGCAGGCTTTGCTGCACTAGGGCGTTCCAGACTGAACAGCAGGGAGCACCACTGGACAGCGCCAGTAGAGCTCACTGCAGTGCAGCCTGGTCCATGGCTCTACCGGGGATCTACCACCCCTCCCTGAGAATACGCAGAAACAAAACAGAAAGAGAAGGGTTTTCCCCAGACAGCCAACGAAAAAGCCACAAGAATCAAACAGCCAAAAGCAAACAACACGAACCAAAAAGAGGTAAAACGGAGAGGGGGGGACGGTGACAAAAGTCAGCCGCACCGCAAACGAATTCCTAGGAGCTAAAGCTAAGACCAATATAGTAGGGTGAAATGACAGAGCACTGATGTAGGGCGGTAACCTCAGTATCCAGGCAGCAGATTAACCAGAAGGCACCAATTTAAACATGTCAATCAAGAAACGCCAAAGAGAACCCTGCCAGCATGGGGGAAGCAAACCACACAAGGGGGAGAGGCCAAGACAAAGCACACACAACGACACCGGCCACACAGAAGAACGAGGGGAGGATGAATACCTCAGTGAGGGTGCACACAGCACTCCAACAACACGGGAAACATGGTGTAGAGGGAAAGATCCCCACACAGGGCCAAAGGCCTTTAATGCCATGAGACACAATGAAGAGGAGAAATCAATGCACAGCAATCACTCCAAGCACGGAGGCAAAGCAACAAGGCCGTCGCCGGGAGCAACGATACCCCGAGGGAGGGACCAGTAAAACCTGGACCGAGGCGCCAAGTAGGAACATCCGAGGGGGAGTGAGGGTCACGTCAGGCAGGGAACAGTAACCTACAGTACTAGGGAGGTCCTTTTGAGCGAAGCCGGTTTTGAGAAGGTTTTCCGGACCCAGAATTGGGTCCGTCGGAGGAAGCTGTTTTGTAGATGATTTGGTTTCTTGTTGGGGCAAGCGGGGTGCATATCGGTTGCTGCTTGAACCCAGTTGAAGGTAGCTTTTTATTATTTCGTTTCGTCTGGTGGCTTGATTGTTTGCTGCTAAAAGAAGGCGCATCAGCCTTTTGCAGCCTTAGGTGATTGCTTGAAGTGTTTCTTGCTGTTGCAGAGTTTGTGGGTTTTCGCGAAGGTGGCCGGCTTCCATTTGAATGATTGTATTGAATACTTTACTGCCCCTTGTTGGCCCCCCTTGCCCCTCTAGACTCCTACCGAAGTTTGCAGCCCAGAAAGAACATGAATTATGATCTTTTCAGTCAATCCCGTTATTAATTAATAGTATTAATTTAAAACGGGATGGAGTAAGAATCTGCTTAGGGAAAGATGTGGGAAGGTGAAGTATTGAAGGCTCTCTTACTCCGCCATCGTTTCGATATCGTGTCAATTACATTGGGTAATTGAATTAAAACATACCACGGAGTAGCGGAGTAGCGGAGTAGCGACGGATTGGTGAATGTTGCCTGGGTGGTGCTGCATTGCAATCGCCGCATTGGAGCAAGGGAACGGAGACAGCTGATACCACATGTGCGCTTTCAGGTTCCATTTCTGGGGCCGGAAAGTCAATTGAAATCAGGCTTCGCATGTGCGGGCCTCCTCTGTTCCAACTCTATATGCTTGTTGCTTAACTAAACGCAGTTGTCATTTTTTGTTCGTTGCAGGGGTCGGCCTTTGCTGTTAATTTTGCGATTTTGCGGTCTCATTTTTGGTACCGCCAGACGGTCCCAAAAATGAGACCGTGAAAGTGCTTTTCTTTTGTTTTTTTACTAAGCGGTGCATGCGGTCCCAAAAATGGGACCGCCAGGCGGTCCCATTTTTGGGACCGTGTTTAGGTTCATTTTTTGAAGTTTGTTGTACAGTATCAAGGTTGCAGAAGCGCAACGATTTGGTTTCAATGAAGCTTTGTGGCGTATGGCGGCCGGAAGGGCAACTAGGGAGGTCCTTTTGAGCGAAGCCGGTTTTGAGAAGGTTTTCCGGACCCAGAATTGGGTCCGTCGGAGGAAGCTGTTTTGTAGATGATTTGGTTTCTTGTTGGGGCAAGCGGGGTGCATATCGGTTGCTGCTTGAACCCAGTTGAAGGTAGCTTTTTATTATTTCGTTTCGTCTGGTGGCTTGATTGTTTGCTGCTAAAAGAAGGCGCATCAGCCTTTTGCAGCCTTAGGTGATTGCTTGAAGTGTTTCTTGCTGTTGCGGAGTTTGTGGGTTTTCGCGAAGGTGGCCGGCTTCCATTTGAATGATTGTATTGAATACTTTACTGCCCCTTGTTGGCCCCCCTTGCCCCTCTAGACTCCTACCGAAGTTTGCAGCCCAGAAAGAACATGAATTATGATCTTTTCAGTCAATCCCGTTATTAATTAATAGTATTAATTTAAAACGGGATGGAGTAAGAATCTGCTTAGGGAAAGATGTGGGAAGGTGAAGTATTGAAGGCTCTCTTACTCCGCCATCGTTTCGATATCGTGTCAATTACATTGGGTAATTGAATTAAAACATACCACGGAGTAGCGGAGTAGGCGGAGTAGCGACGGATTGGTGAATGTTGCCTGGGTGGTGCTGCATTGCAATCGCCGCATTGGAGCAAGGGAACGGAGACAGCTGATACCACATGTGCGCTTTCAGGTTCCATTTCTGGGGCCGGAAAGTCAATTGAAATCAGGCTTCGCATGTGCGGGCCTCCTCTGTAAACTAAAAACAGACAGAAAGAGGCACCAACACCTAGTTTAGCTCTGCATATGGTAAAATCGATAGATGAGTTAGTGAATTCAAGTGCCTTAGTTGGTGAAAAAGGGTGGGGGAGTGGGTGGCTCATTACGACGACATCTGGGGACAACACCAGCATCTTTACCCATCGATGATTGTCAGGCACAGACTGTGAAAAAGCGAATGCGTGCACAAGGCTTTCAACAGAGGCAACCTTAGTACAAGCTAAGCGCGCGACGGGACAAACATGGAGAGAACAGGTATTAACGGTGCCATGGGCACGATCTGTTAAGCCTACGCTGGCACCCGCACACAAAGCCAATGTGGCTCACAACTGCTGGCGAGATCTAGATTGGTTGGAGCTAGGCATGTGTCACATGAGGAACCTTAACAATTATAAATGGGAAAGGTGTGTCCCCTGCTGCATACCAGTGCACCTGTCACGTCCTTGGACAGACACACTGGGTATGCACAGCTCACTGAAGTAGATGTGACAAATGAACCTATTAGACACGAGAGTCATCTTCCACCACCGTGATTGATGAAAACAAAACCAACTAATGGGTGAAAAACCGGAGTGAAACAGAAAAACGAGAAGAGGAGGGGGGAGGGGGGTGGACACACGGAGGAAAGTGTGAAAGTAGGGGGTTGAGCTGGGGGTCATGTCATACCTCTCGTGAAGTGTTCAAGATGACGTTTTTTGTCTGCTATAATAGTATCATACCATTCATTGGTAAGCACAAATGAAACTGGGTTCACTGCTTGCTGGGCAGTGGCACGCTGATGAAGTGCTCTGAGCGCCCTTCGATGTTCGTCCAGATCCTCAGGAGGGACCTTCCTTCGGACTCGCCTGTCGGGGAAATTTCGTTCCCTCAGGTTGGTTTGCAAGGCATGTTCCGCTATATAGACTGCTGGCTGCTGGAATAAAACTCGCTCCTCGAATCTGTCAAGATGGACTGTCCACTCAGCAAACATATGGTTGTGTGACTGTTGCTTCCTGAGTCGCGCCTCTGTTTGATGAAGGCTCCCATTCATATGCCACAAACGTAAAAGACTGTAATTGGAAGGCCAGTCAAGTGGGCACAGTGTGGCTGTTTCTTTCCATTTCTCGGGGGTAAGCCCTTCTGGAGAAGGAATGATCACCTCCAGAATAGTACGATTCGATCCGAGTGGTTGGAGACCTCTCATCATACATGGTTCAACGAGCCCTACGGTGTACCCATGGATGAGCTCCTGGAAGCTTCCAGCCATTTGAAAGTCTTCATCCAACCCCAGGTGAAAACCAGGCAAATTTGTAGAAACAAATTTGACTGCTTGGAGCAGCTGTTTTTCTCCTTCCGCGGAAAGCTCGTCACAGGAACGTTTCGGGCACGTGCGGTTGATTTCTTGAGGTTTCTGTGCATTCTCAGGAGCATGCTCGAGGAGTTTGGGAGCAATTTTACTGGCCCAACTAGCCGGAAACCATGCCAAGAGGGCAGAGGCTCCACCCGTGAGGTCCACTTGGTAGGTCAGCATTGAAACTCGTGAGCTGTTAGGGAGAATGATGCCCCAGCGGTGAGGACCACAGAGTCCAGCATTAGGTCAGCTGTTTTGTCTGAACTATGTCTGAGCCGATAAACTACGTGTACTGGCAAGGTATTATGAAATTCGTTACCCTGTATTAAAATTCCAGTGGCTGCCGGAATGGTACAGCTTTAATGTAACATGTCACTCAAGCTGAAAACACTCGTGTTCTTATTTTCTCAATAGCTGGACAAAATTGCGCTACACGCGGCGTAGCTACATTGGGACTGGCCAGTCGCTCAGAGCTCAGGAAAGGTGGGAACAGGGAGGTTGGAGGCACATCATCATCTTGCTTCTTTTATAGCACTGGCACTTCTCAGTCAGTGGTAAAACCATTGCTAAGGTGAGCGCGGGAAGCAGTTCTCTCTCACATCATGTAGTTCTTCGCCTACATCTGAACTGATCTCAATGCCATCGGGATACACCACTGGGACTAACAGCTCGTTTTGAGCGTATTCCATTTCACGTACGATGTGGGCTTTGTAGTCAGCGATCATGTGAAGTAAAGTGACTTGCGCTTGAATGTTCTCATCAAGCTTTTCTGGCATTGGTATGTCAACCCAGAATACTTCCCTGGCCTGTTGCTTCGCCTTGAGCAAATGGTAGTGGGCGGACTGCAAGTTGTCCAATAAAGTACAGCAAGCTGTGTACTTATTAATGACGCGTTTAATATGTAGAAGTCGTTCATCACAGCTCGATGTATCCGATGTAGCACACGCCATGGCAGGCAATCCGGTAACTGAAATTGTGTGATCTCTTTGAATTCAACAGACTAGCACAATTCATGTGGGAGAGGAATGTAAGACGGTTGAATTCCGGGACCACAGGAGTCCATTGACTGTTTATGTGAGGGACCCCTGTCACGTCTTTGGACAGAAGTACCCTGTGTAGTCTTAGAAAGGGAAAGTGATACATACTTCTGACAGGTCCATTGCGTGGTTATGGAGGAAATTACACCCAAGGACAATTATGGGAGAGAGTAGCAATAATTCATGAGGTAACTGATAAATTCACAATCTTGGTCAGTTACTGCATAATACCGCTACTGAGGAGCCAAAAGGTGGGATATGCATAGAATCCTCGACATTCGGTACTACCGATCAGGTACTTAGTTGGAGTGTGGCTCATGGAACAGGGGAGCGCAGACTTGAATAAGACAGGCACAATCGAATTAAACCAGATAGAGAGAAGCAACAGGAGGGAGGTCAATATGTAGAGTGCCGTTAGAATCTCGCTACCTAGTGTCGAAGCCAAAGAGGGAGAGAGGAGTAGTGCTCAACTGGCAAGACACCCCTCAGTTGTCCAGTCATTTTGTCCTCTGCGCTGATAACTCGTTTGTGGCACAAACACATTGCGCAGCGATAAGTCTGCTCATTCATCCAACTTCCGCTTCACAGAAATCTGACTCTGTTGCTTGCCGTGCTTTTCTTGCCACCGACTTGCCTCCCATCGCTGAAAGATTTTGGCTCGATCAATGGCAGTCAAAGATTTCCGGTCAGCCTGTTCTTCACTCGGTTCTCGTGTTGAGACTACGTGATTCCCTTCTTCGTTTGCCAGGAGTACTAGAGCTTGATCGAGCGCCCTTAATGCCAATTTCAGTTGATTAATAGCATTTTCAGTGCCCGTACCGGCTAGGTTTGCATTGCCAGTTGCCTTGGCCAAGCCTTTTCGCAACTGAGTGACTTGATGGGATAGCAGGTTCGCTGAGCATGGCAATGGTTTTTGTCTAGGTCTCTCGCTCTCCGTGCCCATTGGCAGAGACATGGAGTACAAAATTAACTATCTGTGAGCAATAAACGGCTCATGAGCTGCACAATTATGCCTTGCCTCATAGCAGTTAAGCAGAGAAAGATGATCAAAACAAATAAAAGGATGAGAGCCAATAGCAGGTTCTACCGCACTTATCAAACTCATTGGACTGAGGGGCTCGATAAGCCTGGCAAAACCGAAAAAACCGACTACCCTAGTATGTGTTCGTTGGCTGAGGTACAAGGAATGGGTATTTAGGTTGCTCTACGCCGTTTGGCCATGCGTTCCGTAAAGGTATCGTAGCCCGATGTTGGTGCTTGTGTGTTCCATCGGATGGGTCTCGCCCCGAATAGCTCACTTTCGGTGTTTCTTTTCCTTTCGGTACGGGGGAGGGGGGAGGGATTTGTGGCCACGTTGACATCCTCGAGAGTCTGTATAAGAGCCTGAGCATCTGCGGCGAGTTCACGTAAACTGAAAAGGGGGGGATCGCATGAATCTAGCTGTAATTGATGGAGCATTGCCCGTTCAGCTTCATAAAGTAAATGTGGAGAGATTTCTTTTGGGAGCCAGAGTCCATCATGAAGCCAGATTGCTGATGTTACGTGACACCTTCTCGTTAGTTCCTTGTAGTAAGAGATCATAATGTGTTCTTCATACCATTCAAGAGTTCGAAAAGCAGCACCTCTGACATGAGCAGCATATTGTGGCCTCCTTACGGGCAGGTGGTGGTTAACAAGAGCTTGTGTTGCTGATTCAATTTGAAGGCTGAGGTGATATAATGCTGGAGGACATGTGATATGGTGTTCCCTTTCAATTTTAGCACACGCTTCACTTGCCCCTGCATTCATTACAATTAGCGGATGTCGCTTGACCACAGCAAACCGCTGATTCAGCGGCACTAACCCTAGCAGATCAATGAGTATCGCTCTCAGATCTACTATGTGTGGGAGGTGACTGCTGCGAAGGAGTCGTCGCATGATTTCGTAGAAAGCGCCGACCATGTCAACTTCCTGGTGCGTATTTCCAAATAGGAGTAATCTTACCTTTCGTGGCAGTCTTTGAGCACAGGGACCTCTGCCATACAGTCGGCCCAGACAGTCTGTTGCAGAAGCTGTATACTCTACTACTCGGGGTTTCGTGAGATTGGCAGTGCCCGCTAAATAGGCCTCCACCTCTTTGCGGTATTGCTGGTTTGCAGTTTGCATCATAAATTTATTTACCAATTCTATGCTTGCAGTCGGGACTTCGGTAAGTAATAAGATCGTAACACCTAACGGCCTCTCTTCCAGTACAATAGCTCCAGATCGCATGGCCAACTGATAGGGCGCTTCAACCGCGATTTCGGTAGGCTCGCTTGTATGAGCTGGGAAGGCCTGTGCCGCTCGGCTCGCTACTCCAGCAAGATAGTCTGCGAGTATATTGGCTTCTCTTGGGCGGTATACCCATTTTCCATGGTCAAAAAACCTCGATTGTTTCCGGCGAATTTGCTGTATAATAGGCTGTAGGTCGATCCGACGAAAGCGTCCTGCAAAGGCTAAGTGCTTTACGATGGGGAGGATATCCCCTTGTAAGTAGGCCTGGTCAACTGCGTAGCTTCTGTGTACCATTTCTTCACACAAAAGGTCTGTTGCGAGATTAGCTGACACCGCCTCAGCAAAGATATTGTCTGGGCAGCTAGGTAGTGCAATAGCTCTCCACTTAAGCAGCGTTAGTCCTTCTCGCTGGAGTTCTAAGAGAGCCAGGCCAGGCCAGGCCAGGCCAGTGGGTTTTCTCTGATACGTTTTTGTTCGCATCTCCGGACGCAGTGTCCTTCTGGACGGCACATTCAGAGCGCAATTGGCTGGTTTCCATCTTGGCAGCAGCCGGTGTGCCTCGCGAACAGCGGGAGTTCATCGGGAGATGGCGTGCCTCAAGCTCCTCGGAGGAGTACGTACGTTCGGCCAGATTCATTGTGCGCAGCTTGCAGTTGAAGGCCTTGAGTGCCCTAGGCGTGGATCCCTTGCTAAGAAGTTTAGGCATGGACGAGCTGGTGGAGCATCTGCGTAATCAGTGTGGCTTTTGTAACGAAGAACTGGTGGAGCTGAGGGACAGATGTGCGCAATGTGTGCAACAGTTTCCTTTCCATTCTTTTGCGGTGCCTACTTGCAATCAACCGGCTGCTGAAGCTGGTGCTGGACCCATGCCTGAAGTTGCACCAGCGGAAGAGCTTGACAGTGCAGAGCCTTTCTTCATTGCAATTGTAGGCCACCGCCGGTTGCGGCGCTTGCACCGTTCGGGCGGCTGCCCGGCAGCCCCAAGAGAGCTGCGCGAAGTAGAATATCTTCAATCCCTTGAAGGTGCGGTGTATGACTTTGCTTGTAAGCATTGCTGGCGTGGCGGTGCGGAGCCGGGGGAGTCGTCCGAATCGCCGAGCAGCAGCTCGGAGCCTTCAAGCAGTGACAGCAGCGCGACTGAGTGCTAGGTGGCATCCCACCGAGAAACTTATCGCGTGGCAGGGTATTGCTGCGCTGAGAAAGAGCTTGCTGCGGTACCAGTCAAGCGGGTACTTATAGTCTTAGGATAGTGAGCTGGCTGCGGTATCAGTTCAGCCGGTCCTAGTCATGGTAGCTTGCTGCGGTTTCAGTTAAGCTGGTTATTTGGTCATGGTAGCTTGCTGCGGTATCAGCTAAGCGGGTTTACTTGGTTATGATAGCTTGCTGCGGTATCAGTCAAGCAGGGGTCTCATAGATTTTAGGCTTGCTGAGGATGGTGCCTCGCTACTGCTAGTTGCGCAAGCCACGGACTTGTGGAGTGCGCGTGCATGTCCGCACTACGTGTTTGTCCGCTTCAGCGATTTGCTCAAGTGGACGTAGTGTCGGGTGTGCGTGCAGCAGTGGTGGCATTGGTCCCTCTTGATTTTCTTCCTTATCTTCCTTTCTCGTGCTTTTATTTGCTGTGTTCTGGCAGGTACCCTTCATGACGGTCTCGGACAAGGACATTTTGGCCAAGGTGGAGTCGGAACTCAAGTTCCACATGGACGAGGCAAGGGTGCCTCAGGATGTGCAGCTGCTGGTCTACAAGTGTGGATATGATTCCATGCGAATTTTTGCGGGCTTAGACGATACCAAGGAAGCGGTGCGATCTGCGCTCAAGGAAGAATTGCCGCTTGACTATACAGCCAGCCCCGAAAAGAGGCGCAACATGGCTTTGCTGCTGAGTGTGTGGGACACCTGCCGACTGCAGTTGTCCGTTCAAGAAAAGCACAAGTCGGAGGCCAAGCTTGGAACCCACACACGGCTCATTCAAACCACTGAGCACGCCTCCTTGCGCTCCGCTATTGAAGCAGTGCATGGCGATCTCTGTGACAAAGAAGTGCCAAGCAAATCCCTGATTGCTCAAAAGCTGGAACAGGTAGAAGACAATTGCCCGGAGCTGGAAGATCTCCGGGAAGTCACATCGGTAGCAGATGCCGCCACCGAAGCCTATGCTGCGGTGATTGACCCTACAAGCAACACTTTGCGATTCAAGCCTGGGAAGACCATGACCACTCCCCCCAGCACGCCTGAGGAATTGCGACTGAGGCATCGCAGGTTGGGCCTGGCATGGGAAATGGCCCGCAGCCGCCACTGCTCGCGTGCTTGGCTGCCAGAGCGCTGCGTTGATGCTTTCCGCAAGTTCTCTGACCATATCTTGGGAGCCAAGATCGCCGGTTTGAAGACCCCTGACGGGCGTTCCCCGGCTTGGAGCAATGTGCTCCTCTATGAGGCTGAGGTGAGGAGACATGCTTACGAAGCGGTGCGAAAAGGAGATGCCAAGGACTTGGCTGTTGCTTTGCGCGATGCTTGCAAAGCACCAGACGTTGTCAGCACTTACTTCATCGTGCCCATCACCATGTCTGCAACAGCCCCTTCTAGCGGGCCATTTAGCGTGGCAAGTCCTATTAGGTCCAAAGGAAAAGGAAAAGGAAAGGGTTCCAGCAAAAGCGATGTCATCAAGAATTTTGTCAAGAAGGGCCAAACCCCCGAGGGGAAGAAGATTTGTTTCGCCTTCAACCGCAAAAAGGGTTGTGTTCGCCAAAATTGCCCTTTCAACCACTTGTGCCAGCGGTGCTTTGAACCCCATTCTTATATGGCTTGCCCGAAGGTGACGCGTGCCGATGAGTGACTAGGGGACGTGGAAGCTGAGGTCGCATTCGCGACCGGAGGGCGAGTTGACCCCATGGATAGTCCCCCTCCTGGAGGTGAGGTGGCTCTTGGGCATTTGCCTAGGGGCGTGCTCCCTCCGGACCATGTTGGAGGGCGCGTTGACTTCATGGACGGTCCCCCTCCTGGAGGTGAGGTGGCTCTTGGGCATTGGCCTAGGGGCGTGCTCCCTCCCCAGGTTGGTGAGGCGACTCTGGGTGTGCAAGCTCAGGGTGTGCTCCCTCCTCTGCCCGGCAAAACTGCGGGGCAAAGTCCCGACTCTGCATCGCCTCCGGGTGGGGCAATGCCGTCGTGCAGCGTCGGGGAGTCATCAGCAGAGGCGTCATCCGACGAAGACGAGGATGGGCTTCAAAAACCGCTGCTGGGGTCAGGCATTTGGGGACGCGGGCCTCCTATGAGTGCGAAAATTCTAGGAAAGAAGAAGCCCTTCACAGATGGTCTAGGCTTGTGTTCGCCGGGCCGCTGGGCCCCTAGCTGCAGGCAGAATGCTAGGGACCGTCCCTGCTTAGGTTTTGCAGAGCAGTTGGGACAAGAATTTTTGAAATTGCTGGAGCGTAGCTTGGACATGCGGCAGATTGCTATGAAGCTGGCAGTGGGACATGCGAGCGAGTCACCCTTCAACACCGAGCTGCTAGAAGAAGGAAGGGCCATTCTTTTCTATGCCCTTGAGCTTGCCGGCACCAAGCTGCCAGTCAGACACAAGAGCGAAGGCCAGCCGTTTTACTTAGCGGCAGTGGAAGAACTTTTGCGCATCAGTGGAGACCCAGATTGGCGCGTGTTCTTTACATCAAGCGTGTCGTTTGCGCGTGGTGTTCGCATTGGCTTTGAGTCTAAGGCCCCAAGGGTGCCTGCAGTGTTTGAAAGGAAGATGCGCTGGAGGAGGTATGAGGAAGAAGGTGCCGAGTGGGGCTTAGACAGGGAAAATTATTTGTCAGCAAAAACCACGCCGCAGAGGTCCAGAGCCAGTTCCAAGAGGAAGAGAAGTTGGGAGCAATGGTTGAAATGGATGTATCTGAGGCGAAGGCAAGATATGGTAATCGCTTGGCAATTGCTTCCTTGGGCGCGATAGAAAAGAAGAACGGCACCTATCGGGTTGTGCATGATGGAACGCATGGCATCGGGATCAATCCGCGAATCAAAGTTCGCGACCAGCTCAAGTCCCCGGGCGCAGGTGACGTCAGAGCAGTGCTGCAGGAGATGCCTGGATGCTTCTTTGCGCTGACGGGCGATGTGGCCCGTGCGCATCGGCTTGTGAAAGTAGCCGAGCAGGACTGGGGCCTGTTAGCTTGCCGGACCGCAGAAGGAGACAAGTTATGGCTGAACAAGGTAGGCTCGTTTGGCATCTCCAGCGCCGCCTACCACTGGTCGCGGCTGATGAGCGGCCTGGGGAGGGCAGTATATTACACCCTGGGGAAATCCGAGCTATACTTGTTAGTCTACGTTGATGATCTTTTGTGGATGGTTCGTGAAGCAAAAGGGCTGGAGCTGATTGTGATGAGCATTTTTCTCTTGGAAGTTTTGGGTTTACCTTTTGCGTGGAAAAAGTTCAAGGGTGGCATTGTTGTGGAATGGGTCGGTTTTGAGCTATGTCTGAAGGGGGCCAGACTGGGCTTGTCGGAGGTTCGTGCGCAGTGGTTGATCGAGTGGTTGGCAACAACAGCACAGCGTGGCACAGTGAAAATTGCGGAACTTGCCTCTGTTCTGGGGCGGCTATCATTTGGGTTGACGGCTCTGGGGCACTTGAGGCCTTTCTTGGGACCCATCTATGCTTGGGTTGCCGCAATGGGTAGCCTTGGGGAATGTAAGGTCCCAAAGGCGTTGGTTTTGATCTTCAGGTTTTTGGCGGCAGCATTGGAAGGCTCTGGCAGGTTGGCTAAAGCTGGAAGCAAGTGTGGACACGTGCAAGAGCTCTTCCGCACAGATGCAAAGGCCGAGGGCAATCAGATTTGGCTAGGGGGCTGGGCTTTAGATCATTCTGATCACAAGTATTGCCGCTGGTTCTCTGAGCAGCTAAACCACAACAATGCGCCTTGGTTATTTGCCGCTGGTGAATGTTACAGGCAGATCGCGTCATTAGAGTTGCTCGCAACATTGGCTGCTGTTGTAACCTTTGGCATCCCTGAATGCGCTCGTGGAGGCATAAGTTGCTCTGCGGGAACAGACAACCTGGGAAACAGTATGGTCGTGGCGCGATTGCTGACCACCAAATTTCCTTTGGCTTGTTTCTTGATGGAGTTAGCTTTGCAGCTACAGAGGCGGGAGGCGGACTTGGAGTTGTTCTGGCTGCCGCGGTTGCAAAACGAAGAAGCCGATGCCTTGACGAACCAATGTTATACCGCCTTTGATCCAGCGAAGCGGTGCAGGTTCGATGTGGCCAAATTTGAAGGCATTGTTCTGAGTCAGGTTTTGGCAGCAGGGCAAGAACTTTATGAAGAAATAGGCCAAACAAGGGCCGGGCGTGAGTTGCTGGTCCAGCAGCGGCGAACCAAGGTTCGCAGAACCAACGGCTTGAAAGACTCTCACCCGTGGGGCTAAGATTGTTTTGCGCAGGGCAGGTTCGGGTGCGTGTGGGAACAAGGCTCGGGTGCCTTAGGGTTGGGGAGAGTAGAACTCGCCTCGCCGTGGATAAACACTAGCTGGTTGATCCTGTGTGAATCACAGGTGGGGACCGGGTTTAGCTAGTGTAAGGTTTGGCCCCGGGTTTGAGTCTTGTTTGTTTTCCACCACCGTGACAAAAAGCGAGTCCTGCGCGTGTGTGCGAGGGTTAGTTGAGCAAACAGTGCATCTTCCATCAGTTCAAGTTAAGGTGTCGCGATGGGTTAAGGGTTGAGTCCCAAGAAAATCCCCCAAAGTGTTCGCCTGCGAACAACGAAGCGGGATTTGATGGGACCCCCTCTTCATGATTCTTGTTTTGGGGATGTAAAACTTTTGGGGGACTCTTGGTTCACTTGTTCCATTCTTGTGATTTGCGATTACCTTTTTGTGTGGAAGATGTGGATCTGTGTGCGATTGCTCTAAAGGTGACAGGGGGTGAACAGGTTTGGATGGTTTGCAGTTGCATTCCTCCAGGATTGCCTTGTGCGGTTGCACTGGGTTGGTGTTTTGTTTGCCCCCGCCCTCCCTCCCTGGTTTTGGGGAGAGTAGAACTCGCCTCGCCGTGGATAAACACTAGCTGGTTGATCCTGTGTGAATCACAGGTGGGGACCGGGTTTAGCTAGTGTAAGGTTTGGCCCCGGGTTTGAGTCTTGTTTGTTTTCCACCACCGTGACAAAAAGCGAGTCCGGCGCGTGTGTGCGAGGGTTAGTTGAGCAAACAGTGCATCTTCCATCAGTTCAAGTTAAGGTGTCGCGATGGGTTAAGGGTTGAGTCCCAAGAAAATCCCCAGCGTTAGTCCTTCTCGCTGGAGTTCTAAGAGAGCAGCGCCCGCCCCACCTGTTCCCTTATCAGCATGACAGGACCCGTCAAATTGTACTAGTAGTGTAGTTTGGTCCGAATTGAGATAGCTACTAAGTACTTCATCGGTGCCTATAGGCTGTAATGCCGTAAGACGGCAATGATAGTCACCACACTCACACTGGAAAGTGGAAAGCGAGACATTTGGGGAAACTCCTGTTCCGACCTGGATAGTTTGCTGAATTAATTGCAGTGGTTCAGAGCCTAAGGGGACAACCGCAACTGTTTGATTGGCTTCCACTGCTTCACGAGTAATGCATACTCGAGCAGGGGCAAGGGCACACGAAATGTGAAGTGGGGGTTTGTCACAGCACGAGAGTAACGAGTCATCAACAGAACAGTGGGCGGAAACTAACTGTGTCCTTATATGCTGCATACGAAGGTCCAGGGGTAATTCTGTTTGTACTCTTTGCACGAGGTTATGTATCCAGGTATCCATGGGGGTAAGGGGAGCAGAGATTTGATGTCTCATTGCACCTGATTCCCGTAGTAGCAACCTGAATTGATGAACTACTCGCGATGCTATTGCTAAGTGCTTAGCGCTTTTTCTTGACCCTTCGGCCAGCGACAGTATTGAATTATCTCCTGTCAGGCTTCTTAACGCGCTGATAGGTACTACACACCACCGAATCCAATGTCCTACAGTATTGTCTCCCTTTGAACATGCAATGCATTTTTCCCAGTCTTCACTTGCCGGTAGTTCTTCTTGTGTAGGGAGTACTCTGCGTGATGCCTCAAGCAGTCTGACAAGGGAGTCTGTCGTGAAGGCCGTCAGCTGTTTGGTTACTATACATGTTTCACAAATTGCAGTTTGATAGCCGCCGAGTGGGTATGCACGGCCAAAGTTTGCACAGAGAGCACATTTTTTTGCCGACTTTGGCCACGTCGTGCTAACCACTCATCATCATCCTCATTGACTGCCCAGCGTAACAAGGTGAACCTAGTAATACTAGGAATCCATCGCTTGTTGGCCTCGCACGCATGGCTGAGCCATGCCCAGCTGATTCCTCCCGTCCATCCAGCTGTTAGTACCTTATTACGAATATAATGAGATGCTAGCCGCATCATGTGATGGAGCACACATTTTTTGACTGCGTTTATTCGTTGTTTGATTGTACCACTTCCTGATACTGCTCTTGTTAGGACACCTTCCCCAACGACACGTGCCCACGCTTGCCATAGTGTCCTAACTTCGTGTGTTTGTCTGTTCACTGCCGGTGGAGTTTCAATGTAAAGTTCATGAACCTTTCCTCCTTTTCGCAGAAATAGCCCTAATGCAGAAACAAGGATACTTACGCCCGGGTCAAGTAGTGGTGCAATTTTACACAGTCGAAATACGAATGCAAGGAGGTCATGTCTAATCCAACTTCGTCCTAGTAAGAGTTCCGTTGCTGCCGCGCGTAGCATTTGAAGATCTTCCGTGGCAGCACCAAAATAGGATGTAGTGTATAGTACCACACTTTGTGCAAACGTATTGAAAGCAATGCTCTTAGAGACAACTGAGAGGACTGGTTGCCGAAACAGCCTGAGCCGATGTATAAACTTTTCGGCAGCCTTAGGATTGATTTGTTTAAGGGTAGTAGGGTGTGTAGTTACTGTCCATAAGTCACGATCCGACAAGTGGGCGCGCCCTAGCAATAATAGTCCAAGAGAGGTCGCAACACCTTGGATGCAGTGTGCCCCGAAACCTGACTGATCTAACTGACGAAGCACCCAGCTTGGAAGCGGGCTGTTGATTACTATAGCTGTTTTACATCTACAGTTACACTCTAGTGCCAGCAATGAGCATATGGGTGTGTAGTCTGTTCCATTAAGGATACCGCAAGCTTCTCGAGGGGTCAACCCTATACACTTGTCAGCTCGTGCAAGTAGGAGTGTCTTTTGGGAAAGGATAGCCGATAAGATCGCTGCTCGTGCGGTGGGGTATTCCTTTTGCCGGAGAATAACTTCACTTTCGATCCGCCCAGGCAGGGATTGGACTGAAAAGGGGGGACAGTCAGTGCTGATAGCTTGCCAACAGGCATGCTGGTCAATTTGAAAACCTGCCGACCAGCAACATTGATAGCATTTGTGGACTCTACTAACCCAGGTAATGTCATGTCCTGGTCCTGCAATCGTGTTGTCATCAATGTATCCCTGAACACTAAGGACCCGGGGGATACGATTCATATAGTGATATATCGGGTCCATTGCCAAGCAGAATAGGAACACTGAAAAAGACCTTCCCATGTCAACTCCCACATGCACCGCCCTAGGCGGCAGAAGTCTGCCTTGAACTTTATGGCGGATGAGCCTTCCAAATAAGATGTATTTGGCATAATTACAGACCCATGTCGGCGCGTTATGCATTCGCAGGATATGTAAGATCCAATAGGGATTAACCCGCTCAAAGGCCTTTGATAGGTCAACTAGTAGTGCAGCCACGGGAGTATTGCTATCCAGTAAGGCTTGTATGGCATGGACAGCATGCTGCGGTTCTTTAAAGCAATTCATGACGACCTGCGAGGGATGCATATATGCACAAGTTGCTTTCATGACTACAGCAGCAATGGTGCCATCAACAAGCCTATCACAAGTATTGGGCATTCCTAAGGGCCTGAAATAGTCAGCAGTCGGACCTACTTTTGCCTTGGGTATCCAAACCCCTACTTGTACAGGTGCAGCTCGTAGGCCTGCTAGCATTTTCATCATCAGCTGATCTAGGACTGGGTAGCTATCTTCAGGGGAAAGCCTCCATGCAGAGTAGGGGATTCCATCAGGGCCAGGGGCTGAATCTTTAGTGCCAAGGAGTGTATGGAGAAAGTCCTGTTTCTGGGGAAGCTCAATACTCGGCCACGACGAAGCAGTCTGGTACTCCCGTAAAATGGGTTCCCATTCTTGAAGAGAGTCTTGAGGCTTTACAAACCAAAAGTTCCGCGTGTCAAGCATGGCTTCGTCCAACATCTGGGAGGTGGTGCACTGTTCTCCCTGCTGATTGAGGATCGGCCCATTATAAATGACGCCCTTGGGGCAAATAGATCGCAAACGGTTCCAGAACGTAATGTTATTGCCGATACCTCTGGCTTGTTGATTTACCTGCTCAAGGGCGGGATATTGCCGAGTCATCGTGATCTGGTCTAGAAAATCAAAAATCTGTTTTAACAGATCACTTCGGATTGTTATTTTTCCTGGATATAGCTCACTAACCCCGTTGGAAGTAAATATATGGTAAGTGGCAGCCTGGAGTGCATGGAAATGCTTTGCAGGTACGTGTAACACCTCAGCTCGAATTTTAAGGAATTTCCGCAGAAGTTCATGCTCAGGAATTCGAGGGTGATCCGATGGAATGGGTTGTTGTCTCCACCACGACCAAAGGGTGGACACAAACTCAACTTCCGCTTGTGTGCTTTGGCCTCCCGGTGCAGGGCCACGCCAAAAAGGCAAAAACCATGCAGAAGCACGGCCCCCCGCAAGCACCAGGCGCAGCCGGCGGCGCACACCTTTCCACACCGTGTGACCCAGGCCAACCAAAGGTAAGTGGATCCACACACCGGGTGGTAAGTAACCGTGACCATTCATTTCCCAAGTGGATCCACTCACCGAGTGACGTGGGAACCACAAAGGTACCCATTCATTTCACCCAAGATGATCACCACTCAAGGGACGTGGAACACGGACACCCACCACCACACAAGGTGTTCACCACAATCACCGAAGGTGAAACCATCACACGATGCCCCCATTGGTTCCCGGACTCCTGCTCGTACAGGAGAAGAACGACCAAAAAAGGAGTGGTCGAACTAAGTCACCTTTTCAGTGACCCCAGTCCCAATGGAGCACAGCTCGAACCTTGGATTAGGTCCTTACTGTGGCCAGACTGTACATTGAGCCCACTCTCCCCGAAGGTTGAGAGTGGACCGGTCGGTGACCCAGTCGTTAGCGATCCCATGCATCCCCGGAGGGATACACCTGTCTCACGACAGGACCCTAACACTGTTAGGGAGGAACCGACGGTCTTGTCCACCGTGAGCTTGGCTACCCACGATGAATTTTGACCGTTAGCCAACGGGTTGCCCCATTGACCCCTCCTCGAGACGAGTCCCCAAGTCTCTAAGAGGTTCACCGACCTTGCCTGTTCCCCCGTGTCATCATAGGGTGTTGCTACCCTAGACACGAGGTAAGGTGAGACCCGTCGGTCCCGTACCACGTGTGTACCGATCGGTCCGGGAGAACCCCGAGATACCGCACGATCACCCAAGGATGTGCGCAAACACAAACGAGGGTGTGACATGAGGAGCAACCCAACATGTCAACACACGCCGACTAGGGGGTACGAAGGTACCGTGTCCGTTCACGGTTCGTTAGGGACGGGGGCCTTCAGCAACTCCCCAGCGCTATACCAAAGTTTAACGTCCCCCCGGACCCTCACGGGTCCACCTCCCCCTCTTACAGACATGCCTCTTGGCGGGCCGCAACCTCCGCCCGGGCTATCTGTTTGGGGTAGTCTTTGGATCCTTCTTATCAGCTCTTGTAGATCGTTAGGAACCATATAGGGGTCAGCCTCGTTCTTTCCAGGGCAAAACACGTTAGTTGGGATGGTTTGATGGACTGGGTCTTTCATGTCACTTTTGACCCTTGGTCGAACTACAAAGGTCGCGGTGAGCTGGTAATGTCCACTTAGGTGATGTCGCCTATTGGCTGCTACCATGACATCTATTTGGGCTGCAGCTATATAATCAGTAGGACATAATACTCTGTCGAGTGCTGAACTTCCAGTAGGGCTTTCAAAGGTGTGAAGTTGCGGATGCGTGTCGAGAACTTGCGCGTGGACTAATAATTCATTCCAAAGGTCCGGGCAGCTAGCATCCACTTGGTTAAAATCTCCCCCCATATAAAGGGGAAAGTCGACTCTACTGGTCTTGACCCAGGTGATTAATTCTTTCAACTCAACGACCTTGGTTTTTGAGTCGTTCAACATGTTTCCAAGCATGTTGCAAATGAGATTAATTAATTGACTCGTGCAGGAGCCGAAGCTGTAATAGCCGCAAAAGTAAACTGGTAGAGGACCGATACATAGTCCAGATCCCTTGTCACATTTCGAGTGCAAAAACCGAAACACAAAGAACAGAAAGCAAACAACAAAAAAAAACACACCAAAAACAAACCCAAACAAACAAACAAAACAACGACCCACACAAAACACAAACTACGCAAGTCCACAAACTACAACTACAAAGCAACTAACAACTATCTAAGTTCAAGCACAAGATCGCTACGCTAGCTATACAGGATGATTTTTCACACACTACACTACCATACAACAATTAAGGTAACACAAGAACAAAAACCCCTCAACAGGTTATTATAACTGCTCCACCCGTTCCATACTGGCCCTGTGGAAATATCCGGTATTTTTGGCTGGTGAGCGAGGAAAGCTTCTGGCTTTGTGCATATTTGGATGAACGAGATGAAGTGGTACAGTGTGCGAGTTCTGCTTTGGTGGGGCGTGCATATTCTGCTTTGGAGAATTCAATGCTGGCATTCTTTGAGGAAGCAATTTGGAATTCGTGACTCTGGTCACCGGAAGAATGCTCGGGTGAGACTACATCAATTGGCCCGACCAATTGAGGTAGTGTCATCTTAGTGTTCGGAATTGTGTTTGGATATTGCATTGATATAACATTCGTGGATGCGGTGAGACTGGTATCTGTTGGGATCTGTTTTATGGTAACCATGAATATTTGTAAATAGATGCGAAGCCTGGAGCAATTTTCGGACATGTCTTGATGACATTGAGGAGTTCAGGATTGAGCTGAGAACGTTTGCATGCATTTGGAATCAATCTGAATTGAGGACGTTTGAATGCATGAGTGCATTTGAAGTAATTCAAGAATGTGAACATTTGAATGCAAGTGGAATCGTATGCATAGAAAGTGTTTATGAATTCAAAGAACCTGGAATGGAGTTTCCAGAAACCCACAGAATTTTTCAACGAAAATTGCGTTCTGTAAACTTTACTTTTATGGGAAACTTTCGCACTGTGACGAACCGATTCGAACTTTGAACTTTGGACTAAACTGAGTTTAGAGTGGCTGCTTGTTAGTAGTTGTGTGTGTAACTGTGAATAGTAGACACGTCGTTTTGAGTTTGTTGGTTGACAGGTTAACATCGAGACGGTGGTTGCCGATGTCTCAATGATGACAACAGACCGAGCATCCGTCATCTTAGTGAGATGACAAAAATGGGTTGCCGGTTGTCTGAGGGGGCATCAGCGACCGCAGTGTCGATGTTGACTATCTCTGGTTGGTGGAAGAAAGTTTTTTGAGTGAAAGATCTTCGGATCTTGAACGTTTAAACAATTGTTGCAGTCAAGCTGTATGGTTGCTTTTGGCTCAAAGCCAAGGAAACTGCAAAGAAGTAGTCTGAGACAGTCACGTGGTTTAGTCCAGTTTGTCTTGTTTGTCTTGTTTGTTTTGCTTTGGTTCGTGTGTTTTTTGTTGCTACAGCACCTCTGAGAGAGCGTCCAAAAGGGTTGAGTTGTTTCGAACCTGAGAGCTTGTGTGTGGAAACCGCGTTTGCGCAAACTTCGCTGTGCGTAGGTTGTAGGAACTGCATCTAGGTGTAGGTTCTGGGATTTACGTAGAAAGGATTTTTGAACCAACTTGGGTTTGAGAGACTGGTTGAGTAACCATGCAAGGCAACGCGATGAAAGACTTCAGGTCCCTTTGTCACAAGCGTAAGCAGGGAGCCAATGAGTCCCACTCAAGCAATGGAGGGAGGTTTGCAGCCCCCAGGTTTGGATAATTCTAATGGAGGTGCACGGCAGCAGGCAGGTCCAAGTCTAGATGCGACGAGAGCGCATGAAGTACCGGTTGATGATAGTCTTCCGTCGCTTAGTACGCCGCCTGGACAGACTGGACAAACTGAAACAAACGACAAACCAACGTTGAAACACAGTTGTTGCAGATTTCTCAAGCCTTGGTGTCTCTGCGGAGTGATTTGCAGGGGCAGATTGGTAGGAGTTTCGGTGCTCTTGAGAGAAGACTTGAACAGGTTGAGACTTGGAATGCTGCGGGTAATCCAGTTAGAAACCAGACTGCTCCAATGCAGGGTCCTAGTGATGTTTTTGGTCAGCAGTATTCTGGGGATGGTGACTGTTCTTTCAATCGAATCGGGAGCCCAATACGCAGACATGATCGTGGACATGGTTCATCTGGTGACACTGCACGTCGTAGGGATGTCAGTGGTGAAAGGGATGTACTAAGTCGATCAGAAAAGTGGTTGCCAGCTCCCCCAGTACCAGGTACTAATACTTGGCGTGACCGAGAAAGTGAAATCACAGGGTTTTTCAAATACGTTCAGTCTTTGAGAGCTTGGAGCCAGTTGGCATCGTCCAAGATGGCTACGGAGATTGAGCAAAGTATCAAGTGGCCTACTGAGATAGTGTATTCAACTTTGACTCCGGGTCAGCAAGCTAGGAGTAGTCGACTGTTTGCATTGTTGAAAGTGGCATTTGCTGACCATGATCGTAGTGATTCACTCATTCGTGCCTTCGAGGCGGGATGTGCAGTCCACAATTCTCCACAAAAGCCTTTTGGTTCATGTGGGTACGAGCTGATCAGGGTGTTAGCTTTAGAGTTTTCACTGAGAACTAGAACGGAGGCTATTTGCCTTCGAGCAGAATTGTTGCGTAGAGAGTTTAAGGTGGACTCAAAGAGCATTCACGTAGTATCGGACTTGGTACGCATGATTCAAGTTGCAGTCAACAACTATGAAAGGCTAGCAGAGACGTTGCCTGTGGGAATTTCTAGGGCTGACTTGAAAATTACGTCTTCAGATTTGGCACTTCTTTTTATTCGGAATTTGCCTCATGATGCGAAACAGTATTGTTTGTTGCACTCAGAAAGCGAAACTTGGGAGGCTTTGCAAGCAGCAGGTCTGAAGTATGAGAGACAACAAAGGTTATATGTTGAGCTCGGGGCATTTTCGAAGCGCATGTTGCATGGAGTTGCAGGCGAACAGGTTGTTTCAAGTGACGGTGATGCACAGGGTTCAGAGACAGTTGCAGCTGTTGGTACTGGTTGCGGTCGTTGTGGGAAGAGGACACACAAGACTGAGGAATGTTCCACAAACATGACTGGTGTAAAATGTTTCAAGTGTGGAAAGACAGGCCATATCGGTCGTAACTGTTTGAGCCAGGGTCAGAACAAACCTGATGAGAAGAAACCTGTGAAGGGTAGTGGAAAACAAGGTCAGAAAGGAAAATCTGGTCCAAGTCCCAAGGCGAAGCCCAAGGCCAAAGCTAAAGGCAAGAGGCAAGGCAAGGGGAAGATGTATGAACTTGGTGAGGGTGAGGAGGAACAGGAAGAGGGTTATGAAGAGGCTGGTGAATGGGAGGCTCAAGAGGAGGCTTCTGCTTCAGGTCTTCAAATGGCTCTTTTGAGTTCTTTCGGTACCTCTGGACAGTGTGTCTTTGACATTGTGTGTGCGACTGGGGATGAGATCTTGGCGGATGAAAGCACGGAGGTGCATGATTTTGGACCAGATCTTAAGTCGGACTGTATGTCTGAAAAGACTCATGAAAGTTCATGGGATCAGGATGTTGGTTTTTCATGTCATGATGTGTCATCGGTGTGTCGTGGTAAGGCGACAAAGGGTGTCGGTGGGGCATCAGATGTTGTTTTCCAAAATGGTTCTTTTGGGCTGATTGGATCGAAATATGTTCCTAAAGGGGATGTGTCGTGGTTCGATGGGCTCATTTGTATGCCACTGCTGTCATCTTTGGAGACTAGAGGACAGGATAACTGGTGGTTGATTGACTCAGGTGCCAGCGTCACTGTTTTGTCGGAATCTGCATTGAAAAATGGTTCATTTCGGATTCTTTCAGAAGAAATTGTGAGAGATGGTCCACGGTTTTTTGCAGCGAATGGGACTGAAGTGTCCATGAAGAAGAAAGTCGTGGTTCAGACCTACCTTAGCATGATTAATCATGTTGGAGAAAAGGTTGAAAGGGAAATCAAGTTGTCTGCACTGGTAGGAAACACTAGTAATAACATCCTGAGTACTACGCAGTTGGTTGAACGTGGATGGAATGTCAATCTTGGAAAGAGATCTCAATTGATTCATGAGGGCATGGGTCTTTCAGCCGATTTGATGTCGTGGGCAGGGTGTCCATGGTTGTACCTTGGATCCAGGAAAGGCTCCGGCCGTCCAGTTGCTGGGACAATTGAGGTGTCGTGCGAAAATCCGTCAGGAGCTGGGGAATCTTCGATTTCGGTACTTGAGTTGAATATTAACCCAGTCTATAAGAAAGCAGTCGTTCAGAGTGACATGGATGAAATGCATAGGGCTAGGGGGCATATTCCTTTTGACCCGAAATGTGCAATTTGTCAGAGAACGAAAGGGGTTTCTCAACACAGACGGAAACAAGACGGCACAAACGTTGTCGAATTAGCAGCTGATTTTTTCCATTTAAAAACGTTCAAATTTTTGATCATTTGCGAACGATTTTCTGGCATGGTGGGTGTTGTTCACATGGGTCCTAACACTGACCATGTTCGAGCTTCTGTTCAAAGATGGTTAGGAGAGATGGGTTGCTTAGGAGACAGTCATGGTGTCCTTGTTGTCAGTACTGATGATGAAGAAGCAGTAGGAAACGTGTTTTCTAGACTGCAAGTAGGTAAGGATGTCAGAGTTTCCAAAGCGCCACCACAGGGACAGGCGATGAACGGGTCAGCAGAGAGATCTGTTAGAGCAATCAGGGAGAATTTTGTTTGCGTGTCAGAGGAATTGCGAATGCAGGGGCTTGCGATCTGTGATACTGAGACAGCTGTAGGAGCAGTCTTGGAGTATGTGTGTTTCATGTTAAACAGTCATGCATCAATCCATGGGAGTTCAAAGACGCCACATGAATTCCTTTCGGGAAAGAATCCAAGCGTGTCCACTCGGCCAATCACGTCCATGTTTGGGTCAGTTGTGCTTTGTGAGTTACCTCAATCGGCTCAGGCCGATGACCGACCTAGGTTCTTGGAGGGGGCATACTTGCGTCCAGAATTCAACAGTAAGTCAGGACTCTGCCTTGTGATGCTTGATGGTGTTCTTCGAAAAATCCACCCAAAGAGTATCAAACTTGTTTTACCAATGAGGTGGGAAAGGTCACTGCTGAAAGGGTTTTGTGTTGAGGGTGAATCCCAGCATAAACCAGTAGGAGACTCTGCCCCGGCGGACGCTGTTGAATTTCAAAAGGTGAGACTGTCTGACAGTCCACCAACTGAAGAACCAGTGTGTCCAAAAGGCGGGCCACCTCAGGAGTGGTTTAAACAGTATGAAATGTACACGAAGGAATGCGCAGCGTGCAGATGCTTGGAACTTGGTCAATCGAGAAAGGGAAAGGTACACAGTGCCAGCTGTTGTGCAAACTACGTTCGGTGGTTGCGAACTCAGAGACAAGAGGCGGCCGAAGCGGCTGAGAGAGAGAGAGCAGCGGTAGTTAAAGTGCCCCCCAATGAATGGTTTGATCAATCTGGGTATACACCTGGTTGTCCGGCATGCGGTGCATTGGAATTAGGTGTGAATCCTGATGGGTTAACTCATTCTAGTGAATGTATTGATCAGTTTGAAAAGCTGTTGAAAGGTAGCCCAGCTGATGTGGGTGATTCCATGAAGGTTGGTACCTCTGATCTCAGTGTGATGGTTGATACCTCAAAAGGGGGTGTTGGGAACGATGTCAATGTTGATGTAGCCCAGGGCTCCTTTGGTGGGGGTGTTAAACGTCCGTTGGAACGATCGGGGGAAGCCAGTGATGATAGCTATGCTCCGAGCATTGCTCCTAGCATCCATGAGAAAGAAGAGGCTCGGTTCTCGAGTCCTCAGAATGTTGAAGATGCACATATGATAGCTGATGGCTCCCACGTTTCAACTCGTGGAACGAAACGTGTAGCTGATGAACAGCTTGAACCAGAACCTGAATGCTTGGATGTTGGGGAGTCTAGGAAACGACCTCTTGAAAACGATGGGGACATGTTGGACAGTGTTGGTGTCTGTGTTACCGATGATTGTAGCAGGGTTCATGGGATCATGCAACTTTCAGAGGGATTCACCGGGGCTGACATGTTCTTCGAAGACCAGTCGTTGCAGTCGGTTGTTTACCAAGGCGGTTCTAAGTCAGAGACAGTGTCGTTCTGTGGATCCTCAATAAAGGTTTGGAAACCAGACTATGCGGTTGATGATTCGACGTCAAATACCCTAGATGGTAACCTTACTTTTTCAGGGATGTTGACTGAAGTCAAGAATCTGGACAGGGTTAGTGCAGGGAAACCACTTAGGCAGTCCGAAGCCACTGCAAAGGCGGATGAGTATGGTGTTCGCATCATACCATGCCGTTGGGTCACAACGGAGAAGGTGATTGATGGAGAAGATGGCGTACGAGCCCGTATAGTGGTCAAAGACATCGCTTCTGGTGGGGGCAAGGCCAAGAGCCTTGGTATTTCGTCACCAACACCCAGTTCAGAGTCTATCAAAATGGCACTTGCCATCGGTGGATATTCCAATGCGTATGGATGGACGCTGGATTGTTCGGCAGCCTTCATGCATACACCTTTGGGGAAGGAACGAAAGGTGATTGTGAGGTTTCCGGCGTCGATGAGTTGGCCAGATAACTCACCATTGTTCATGGATTTGAGTAAAAGTCTCAACGGAATCAGATCCGCTTCTCTTGACTGGTTGGAGTATGTGCAGGGAATTGTGAAACCACTTGGATTGACATGTGATGTTACTAGTCCATGTGTGTTTACCGCACCAGGTACGGTCATGATCATCTATGTGGATGACTTGTTAATCTTCTCAAACAAACCTGACATGGGGAAGAAAATTTGGGAGAAGTTGAATGTGGTAGTTCCCACGAAAGTCACGGGTCAGTTGTTTCCAAATCAAGAGGGGTCCATGAAATTTGTTGGAAGGGTGATTCGTCGGCAAGCTGGGGCCAAAGAACTGTTGGTTGGTGTTGCACCAGGGTATCTCGATTCCTGTTATCGTGATTATGGAATGGAGAAGATGAAGCTGGGGAAACCTGTTGTGCCTAACTTGAGAGAGACACTTGATGGGCCTCCGGAACCACCATTGAGTACTGAGGCATATCAAAGATATCGTAGGAGTTTGGGAAAGATGGCATGGCTATCACAGACTCGAGAGGATCTCCATATTTTCATAGCATATTTGGCTACGGGCCAACATGCTCCAGATGGTCGTCATGAAAAGGCCATGAGGCAGGTCCTGAGGTTTCTGTTGTTTGATGGTGACCAAGAATTATCTTTTCCATCTCCTGGGAATGTGAAATCTTTGTTTCAGGATTCGGTTGAGTCGTCGGGAGAACCATTAATGGTGGTGTTCTGTGACGCGTCACATGCACCTATGAGGGCGACTCAGAGAAAGGGAATTTCTGGAGCTTTCATTTTCGTGTTATCTTCACTGGTGAAAGGTTTCTCACGTCATCAGACGTGCACATCACTGTCAAGCTGCGAATCCGAGATGTTTGCAATCCAGGAAACGGCACAGGAAGCCATGGGTCTCTTACCGTTAGTGAGAAAGATGGTGAATGATTTTTTTGGGAACTTGGCTGGATTTGAAGGTAGGAAGTTTCCTATTTTGATGCTCACCGACTCCGAGTCGGCTAAGCAGTTGCTTTCAGCACTTGATGTTCCACGCAAGTCAAGGCATACGGAAGTGAGAATTTTTTGGGTGCGTGAACAATTAGAGAGGTATATTCAGCTTGGTTGGATTGAAGGGCCTATAAACCTGTCAGACATCCTAACTAAGTGTTCAAGTTACCACTTTGTTCATAGAGCGACTTGTGGATTTCAGCCGAGAAGCCCAGCAACAACCGAAGGGTCTCAAGGTTTGAAAGGGTCTGACAAACCTTTGCATACACTGAAACCTCGTGACAAAACGATTGCATTGATTTTTGTTGAGTTTTGCTGTGAGGAACAGAGTGCACTGTCACAACACAACACAGCGTTTGCGTACATTGGAGTAACCGCTGAGGGGGAAGAAGCATCGACTTTGCGAAGCGTGCTGGAACGAGTTGAACGCTTGTGTGCTAATGCGTCGGCTCTTGGAATGCGTCCGCACGTACATTTTCATGCGAGCTGTCCGTGTGCGTCTGGATCTCCAATACGGTACTTGCGCCAGGATGCAGGGTCTGAGGATATTCGGTTTGCTGAACTTGAACCCCTTCTTAAAAGGTTGCCGTTGTACCGCAAGAAAGCTGATACATTCAGCTTGGAATGGCCAGTGAACAATGTGTTATGGTCATATGCAGGTGTCAAGGACTTGTTGAATGAACTAGGTCTCAAACAGGAAGCAGTTGTGAGGTTGTGCAAACTTGGGTACGTATCGCGCTCAGGTAAACCTGTAGGAAAGAGGCTGAGGTTTGTGTGCGACTCGGAGGAGTTTGTCAAACCGTTGAGGCGTTTCCAGGCATGCAGGTGCAAGGAACATGCGCAGCTGAATGACGTGAACTGGAACGAGACTGGTAAGTATAACAAGTCGCTGGCGCTAGCGTTGTGTAACGCGGCGTACGCGTGTGCGCGAGCGAGGGGCGTGCACTGAAACACACACATAGGTGCGTGTACAGCAGTTGATGCTCTGTTGCAGTCATGTCACAGAGAGTCAGAGAGGATGAGACAGATCGTACAATTCAAACAAACGGATGTATGGACAGACAATGGACGCGTTGTTTGTTGCGAGTAATCTAAGAGGGTAGCAATGAAAACCTTTTAGGATCTAGCTAGATGAAGTGTTGCGTTTCCAATTTTTTTGGAGTTTTCCGAATGGAAGAGCTCCTGACCTTTTGCGTGTGACCTAGCTGTGTTTCACACGGGAGCTAAGTATCATCTCCCGGGATGTATACATGTACAGAGGAGGCCTAAGAATGCCACGCTTTTAGGACCTTGTTTGGACTGTTTTTGAATTTCAGCTGAAGTCACGCGACGCGTAACCATGCTAACTTGAGGGTAAGGAAGTGTTTGATCCTGGCGGATCTTCTTAGGGGTGCTGGTAGGGGGTTGAAACAGTTTTAGCTCTGTATGGGTATCCGTTCGAACGACGCCATGGATGGACGAAGCTTCCCTCGAAAGGGGGTGTGGAAATATCCGGTATTTTTGGCTGGTGAGCGAGGAAAGCTTCTGGCTTTGTGCATATTTGGATGAACGAGATGAAGTGGTACAGTGTGCGAGTTCTGCTTTGGTGGGGCGTGCATATTCTGCTTTGGAGAATTCAATGCTGGCATTCTTTGAGGAAGCAATTTGGAATTCGTGACTCTGGTCACCGGAAGAATGCTCGGGTGAGACTACATCAATTGGCCCGACCAATTGAGGTAGTGTCATCTTAGTGTTCGGAATTGTGTTTGGATATTGCATTGATATAACATTCGTGGATGCGGTGAGACTGGTATCTGTTTGGATCTGTTTTATGGTAACCATGAATATTTGTAAATAGATGCGAAGCCTGGAGCAATTTTCGGACATGTCTTGATGACATTGAGGAGTTCAGGATTGAGCTGAGAACGTTTGCATGCATTTGGAATCAATCTGAATTGAGGACGTTTGAATGCATGAGTGCATTTGAAGTAATTCAAGAATGTGAACATTTGAATGCAAGTGGAATCGTATGCATAGAAAGTGTTTATGAATTCAAAGAACCTGGAATGGAGTTTCCAGAAACCCACAGAATTTTTCAACGAAAGTTGCGTTCTGTGAACTTTACTTTTATGGGAAACTTTCATAGAAAGTTTCCGCACTGTGACGAACCGATTTGAACTTTGAACTTTGGACTAAACTGAGTTTAGAGTGGCTGCTTGTTAGTAGTTGTGTGTGTAACTGTGAATAGTCGACACGTCGTTTTGAGTTTGTTGGTTGACAGGTTAACATCGAGACGGTGGTTGCCGATGTCCCTCAATGATGACAACAGACCGAGCACCCGTCATCATAGTGAGATGACAAAAATGGGTTGCCGGTCGTCTGAGGGGGCATCAGCGACCGCAGTGTCGATGTTGACTATCTCTGGTTAGTGGAAGAAAGTTTTTTGAGTGAAAGATCTTCGGATCTTGAACGTTTAAACAATTGTTGCAGTCAAGCTGTATGGTTGCTTTTGGCTCAAAGCCAAGGAAACTGCAAAGAAGTAGTCTGAGACAGTCGCGTGGTTTAGTCCAGTTTGTCTTGTTTGTCTTGTTTGTCTTGCTTGTTTTGCTTTGGTTCGTGTGTTTTTTGTTGCTACAGCACCTCTGAGAGAGCGTCCAAAAGGGTTGAGTTGTTCCGAACCTGAGAGCTTGTGTGTGGGAACCGCGTTTGCGCAAACTTCGCTGTGCGTAGGTTGTAGGAACTGCATCTAGGTGTAGGTCCTGGGATTTACGTAGAAAGGATTTTTGAACCAACTTGGGTTTGAATTTTCCGCAGGCCCCGGCATGCTTACTACAAGGGTAGCAACAGTGGGTGGTGGTCAACCATGGGTACCCATGGTGACAAAGCCTCTCAACCACGGTCGAGCCACAGGCTAAATGCATGTATGGGAAACGTAGGTACCCTACGTTAGCTCGTGTAGCTTACTGAAACTGCACGTGTGGAGTGGTGCGAGGTTTTTCACTGCTACCGGTGCTACTGGACGCACTTAGGAAGGGGCTATCAGGTGGCGTGGGGGATGGGAGATGCTGAATGGCCGCTATTGCACCAAAACGTCATTTGTTCTGATTTCAGACGAAGCGGACGTTTTCTTGCTTATAGTAGGCTCGGAATCAGCCCATAGTTGCTGCAGTGTGTATCCTGGTTTCGGCTCCATGAACCGTCTATTCCAGACTGCATGGTGAGACCATTGAGGTGCGTCATGGTTGATTTCAACTGAGTCTCGTTTCATGTCATGTTCTTTGAGCATATCGTCTAATTCTTGCAGGCTCGCGGCTCGATGAATACAACATTGCCTGACAGTACCATCAATGTGCAACGGCCATCCCACGGCATGTGGGAGTCTTCAAGAAGTCCATCACCATTTTGCTCTGTGATTGTGCCAAGCATAGGGACATCAATGGTTGCTTTGAGGCTTACCTGAGCACGTTTGCACTTCCACGTGTCAGATGCTAAAAGGCCTCTGGCAGCCAACAGTTCGAGCGATGGGAACTCTGGTTGGTCATTCGTCGGCAGCACCTCTTCTTTGATAACTAACTTCAGCCCGTGCAGTGGCTGGGACTGCTGTCCCTGAGGGTCTTGATTGGGTTGGGGCGTGGTATCCTTTTTTTCCGTCCAACGCCGTATGGCTTCCGCCAGGTCGTTCAACATTGGGGTGTGGAATCCTTGGGTGCTGTGTCTTCAAACCAGGTGGGGCGGACCGACTGGACGCCTATGGGACTGGCGGAACTTGCGGTTTTGATGCTTTCTCTGCGCAGGCTATGGTATACCGGTGGGATCATCCATGCCGGCACAAACACTGTGATAAACTGCACGTTCCAGATGACTTGCAAAATTTTGCGGCTTGACTTCGGGCGTGATGCATCTTACCTGACCATCGATTACTCTGGTGTATGATTCGGTGCGGTCGAAAGATCCCGCTTCACTTCGTTCGCTTGCTGATCGTGGCATTGGTTGGCGATTGCAAGGGGAGAGAAGTCCCAAGCTGGCGCTGAATTCAGTGACCACCGGCTTAGCTGTGCGAGATTCTCTTGTGCTGGGTCAGCATCAAAGTCAGGCCGCCCCCATGTCGTTTCTCCTCTTCGGAGGCCCCGGATGCCAATGCAATGGTCGCAATCACCTGTGCCATGCCCATGAGACCCATCATGTCTGCGGGGAGACAAGCAGGGTCAGCGATTTGGACCGGGTGAGTCCGACAGTGATTCGGCCGAGGCAGTCTTCGCTATCTTCTGTTGGGGAACCATTGGAGTAGTATTTGGTGTTCAGGAATCCGATACTTGGCTGAGCTACTATTGATACCTGTGCTGTTCCTTCTGCTGAGTTGGCTATTGTTTCTACGCGCAGAGTGCGGGCGTAATCCTTCTTAAGCACGGAACGGTTCAAGTTGTTTTTGTGGTCTGTTGCCGTGGTCATTACAAAAAGCCCATCGGCGAACCCAGCATTTTTGGGGAAGGGGTGGAGTACCTCTGAGACGAGCGTTTCTAAGTCTGTTGCTACTAGGCCGTTAATTCTAGCATTGGTGTCCCAAAGAACTAATTGAAACCCCGGTGGTCGGTCAGGGAGTCCTCCGGAGGCGAAACTTCCCAGCTCCCACAGGCCGTTGATGCATCTACAGAGGTCGGGGTACCGAACTGCCACTACTGAGTGGTATGTCACAGGACTAACTCTTGAACTGGAAGGGAGCATCAACCCTCAGGCATGGATGTCGCTCACTCCGGCGGTTTGAGAGTTCAAGACTGCTTGGATGTCACCAGCCATCGGTAGGAGGGTGGCGGCATGCTGCAAGATCCAGGCAAGGCGTACCAGGGATCGTGGGAAGTTGACCGTCGTGCCTTCTAGCAGTTCTGCGTCCACGAAAGTGGAGGAGTGCCGTTGCACATGCGGCTGGGCGGCTTCAAATTGGGCTCGCAGGCCTGGGAGAACGGTATTGGCTGTTCTGAGGTCTTCCGTATCTTGTGGCGAGAGTTGGCTTGTCCATAGTTGACCTAACGTGGGCTGGCCTCGTCTGAGGATTTGACTGAGAGTAGCTAAGCCTTCATTGGCCGAACCGTCCAACAGCCGGATCATTGCATCAGATAGGTTAGCTGGCATATAATAATTCCGGTCACTTCGCAGCCCATGTTTTTTGGACAACAGGAGTTGTCGAGATCGTTTCGCGTTGCGGGCTGCACGATCAATGCCGCCGGGTGTCTGCTCCGAGTCTCCTGTCCACAGGACTAGGGGTTGCTGTCTCAGCAGGCTGATGACTGCAATTTCCCGGTCAGTACCATATTGCTGGCCTTCATCAATGACCATGAGGGAGAGCTCTTGCATAAAGCCACCCATTGTCGACCATTGCATGGTAAGATCCTGGGCTACAGTCCCTCCGGTGGCTAGAATTAACTGGCACTTATTCAGCATTTGCCTTCATTCTCTTGGATGGATGTCGAATTTGGTGTGGGAGTAACTGCTCTTGTTACGTTCTTGGTCTCCCACCAACCTACCTATGCGCCCAAACACCCCCGACGGGGGGTCGAGCCATAGGAGGAGGTCAGCAAAGGATCTGGTGCCGGAGTTCTCTTTACAGATAAATAATATTTTGAGACTGTCAGTGGCATCGATTTCAATTAGGGCCAGGATGAGGATTGCCATCGACTTTGACTTGCCTGCGCCGAATAGTCCTTGGATACACAGGTCTAACCGATTGGTGAGCAAAGCCATTGTCATTGCGCAGAGTGTGCCCAAGACATGTCCGTCGAGTTCAGCGGCAAAGGATAGTGCAGTGGTGCGGGTCCATGGGTGAGGCTCACCTTCCACGTGACATGGGATAAGTACTAGGCGTAGCAACTGGCCGCACAAATGCAAGAAATGTGATCGTTTGTTGCCATCCATTCCTTCAACTGCCGTTTGGACATTATAGATACCTAATCCCAGGTGGTATCTGCACGGGGGGGTTTGTGCGACAGCGGTAACCTCTCTGGTGGGCTTGGTACATCCGAACATCCACATTGTGTGAAGGAAGAAAGTCCCTGGGACCGGGCCTTTCTGCCCCTGAACGGCCGCATCGATGGGATCCAGGCGCTGGCCAGAGGCAACATACCATTCTTGAAGGGCTACGAACTGTTCTTGTGGAAAAAATCAATGGCTGGCCCTGAGAGAAAGGCTACTTCGATGAATCTGGGGTTGCACTGTCTGTGTATGCGGGAGGCAGGCAGCTCATCCTTGCTTTTGGATGCGCGTGGCGTGATGGCTAGGACCAACCCAAAAAGAATTTGCAGGTCTCTTCCGTCGTCCGCTGGAGCATCTGCGGTGCCTATCATTGCGACAAGTCTTCCCATGCCTATAGGGCTAACTTTGTGATGGTGTGCATCACTTGCTAGGAGGCTGAAGACTTCAGTTTTGCCAAGGCTCGGATGTCGGAACGCAAATGCATCTTGCCCCCCTTTAACTTTCCAGTGACCAAATTCGCTGCCCTTGAAAAGGAATTCGAATGTAATTGTTTGCCATGGTTGACGGATAGGTCCTGCGCTTTGCATTGTTAGCCCCGTTTCATTATAGCCTTCGTTGGGGCTGAGCATGGGCAAATAGTAGTCTAGCATGTAGACAGCCATGGGCAGTTGCAGGGTGCCGAGGAAATGTTGAACCATGGTGGTATAGTTGAGCAATTTGGTCCTTGACGCGATGGTAACAGTTGCCAACGAGGCCAAATACTGAGTTGCCTCTTGCTCCGTTTGTACCGCTGAGTTGTGAACAGCAATGTGGGTGACTAGCGCCTGTGTCGTGGTCTCAGGTAGCTCGCACATAATGGCTAATTCGCGCAGGAGTCTTTTGGCTGTTTTGGGGAGCTCGAAGCTGCACCATGAGATCAGGCGGAGGGGAGCCTGTGAGTAGACCTCAAAGGGAAGCACTCCTGGCGTACCCTCAGTCGGTCCGCCCCACCTGGTTTGAAGACACAGCACCCAAGGATACCACACCCCAACCCAACCAAGACCCTCAAGGGCAGCAGCCCCAGCCACTGCACGGGCTGAAGTTAGTGATTAAGGAAGAGGTGCTGCCGACGAATGACCAACCAGAGTTCCCATCGCTTGAACTGTTGGCTGCCAGAGGCCTTTTAGCACCTGACACGTGGAAGTGCAAACGTGCACAGGTTAGCCTCAAGGCAACCATTGATGTCCCTATGCTAGGCACAATCATAGAGCAAAATGGTGATGGACTCCTGGAAGACTCCCACATGCCCGTAGGATGGCCGCTGCACATTGATGGAGCTGTCAGGCAATGTTGCATTCATCGAGCCGCGAGCCTGCAAGAATTAGACGACATGCTCAAAGAATATGACATGAAAAGAGACTCAGTTGAAATCAACCATGACGCACCTCAATGGTCTCACCATGCAGTCTGGAACAGACGGTACATGGAGCCGAAACCAGGCTACACACTGCAGCAACTATGGGCTGATTCCGAGCCTGCCATAGGCAAGAAAACGTCCCCTTCGTATGAAATCAAAACAAATGACGTTTTGCGTGCAGTAGCGGCTATCCAGCATCTCCCATCTCCCACGCCACCTGACAGCCCCTTCCTACGTGCGTTAGGGACATCAGCAGCTCTCAAGGCCCCACCACATCGCCATTGTCCTTGACAGGCCACTAGCGGAAGCGAAAGCACTAGTTGATGACCCTGCAGCCTTCACTCGGGAAATGACCAGGATCCTGCGCGAAAAACAAAGCCATCCACTAATTGCCCAAATGATGAAACAAGCCGAAATCAGTGACCCGCCCCCTGCAAATGCCGCATTCAGTAGCTCCGGTAGCCGTGATGAATCCTACACCGGTCAGTCCGTGCAGTTTCAGTAAGCTACTAGAGCTAACGTGGGGCACCCACGGTTGGCATGATATTAGCCTTTTAAGACCGTGGTTCTGAAGTTCTGTCACCATGGGGTACCCATGGTTGACCACTATCCACTGTAGCTACTGTTGTAGTAAGCATGCCTGGGTCAGTATGGAAAGGGAGGCGGTGGGGGGTGGTTATAATAACCTTTTTAAGGGAGTTTGTTTGTTTTGTTTAACCTAACTTGTTGTATGGTAGTGTAGCGCGATGTCAAAGTACATCTAGCCATGGTGCCCGTCACCGTTTGACCTTCGTTCAACCAACACATGGACCGGCCAAATGACTTTCACCACACTTCCCCATGCCTTTCCTCAACAAAGGTTGCAACACTGTGAGTGATGAACTAGACGCCCAGCGGCCCTACGTCTACTGAAGACCCTGTGTACAGCTTCGCCTAGAGGTATGGAACGACCGACTCCTATGAAAGATGCCGCTGTACATCGCCTTGCAAAGTCCATTACTCAACTGACCCTATGCCAGGTCACTACCAGTGAAGTCGATGATGCCACCAAACTTCTGGAGAAGGCATGCCAGAAGCTTCAAGGCATACAAAACATCCCATCCCAGAGGGTCACTGACCTTGAAGCGGCCATACGCCAACTCCGCCAGATTGGCTGTATATTGGATAGTTGTACAATATCTGCCAGTTACGAAGTAACCCAAGCGCAGAAAGCCATACTGCTTCTTGATCATACAGCCAAAGGAGCCAGCACGTCATCGGAAGAACTCAATGCACAGATATCACCACGCACTGATGACGAGCACAATCTCCCATACCATGAAGACAACTTGCAGGAGCACTAGTGAAGTGACACTCCCCGCAAACCGCAATCCTGCTGATGCTGATGCTAGAAAAAGAACAACTGAGCGGACTCTGAGGGTGCCCTGAGTGCCGTTGCCATTGCCGTCATTTTCACATTAGATCATGTTTCACTCTCCAGTTTCACTGCGTTAGTGTTTCTCACCACTTTCGTTGCGACCCGGCGTTGTCGGTGTTTGCTTCAAAGTGTCAGGGTGAATGTCATGCCGTGAAGGCTGCTCTTTGTGATCTCGGGGATCCTGGCTGGGGGGATCCCTGGTTTCCGCATTGAGCTTTGTTGCTTCCCACACCCTCTGAATTGGCCCCTGGTGTTCTTGTGGCGTTTCTTGCTTTTTGTTATTTGTTGAGGGCCTGCGTCATCATGGCACACAAGATGTCATTATGCATGCAACGAGATGATACTAAGCTATCACCTCTTGAGTCAATCGATCTTTTTCACCCATAAACTGGAACTTGTCACGTCACTGCTCGGTGGTTTGTGTTGTTTTTTGTTTGGTTTGTTTGCTTTTGTTTTTGTGTGTTTGTGTTCTGTTTGTGTTTGGTTCTGTTTTTGGTTTTTGTTTCTTTGTTTCTTGGTGTTCTGCTTGGTTTTCTGGATGAACGTGACAGTGCATAGGACTATGTATCGGTCCTCCACCAGTTTACTTTTGCGGCCACTACAGCAACGGCCTTTGCGTGACTTAATTAATTCATTAATCCCAATTGCAACATGCTCTGAAACATGTTGAACGACCTGGCGGAAGCCATGAAGGCGTTGGACGGAAAAAAAAATGATTTGCACGCGGTGAAGGCGCGTTAGAACCAACGCAACAGTGCACGCAAACCAGCTTCCGCTGCACCTGATGGCTTCGACTGGAATCGCGCAAGGTATGAAACTGAAAAACACAAATCAGCTCTGGACAATGCGGCCCACACCAGCTGTCCCAGAACCCTGCGATACCGTGCTTCACCTTCCGCTGTCGAGGCGTGTCTTCAAAAAAATACAAAACAATTATTTTTTAAATTTCCAATGTTTGCAGATTCAAGATTTTCGTCAGGTTAAAATAAGATCCAAAAAAAAACACAAAAACGCGCCGAGCCTCGAAGCGTCTTGATTGCAGGCTTTGGAACCACGGGCCTCTTTCATCAAGAGAAACAGCAAGGAAAAGATTGTCATGACCAAGACAAGCAGGTACAAGGGGCTACAGTAACCCTTTCCACCTGTCACGTTGCTGTTTTGTTTGTGTGGGTTGTTTTTTGGTTTGTTTGGTTTGTGTTTTTGTGTTTTTGTGTTTCTGTGTTTTGTTTGTTTTTGGTGTTTTGGTTTTTTGTTTCGTTTTGCGCTTTGGTGATGACATTGTGACAGTACACAGGACTACGTATTGGTCCTTCACCAGTTCACTTTTGAGGCCACTCAACCGCAGACGGCCTACGTATGCCATAATTAATCAATTAATCCCAATTTGCAACATGCAATAAAACATGTTGAACGACCTAGCGAAAGCCATGATGGCGTTGGACGGAAAAAAGGTACAAGGGGCTACAGTAGTTCGTTTTTGGTACCTGAAATTGATGCAGCCTAAAGCTGCTCACCAGGCTGAATCGGTCTTGCTTCGGAGAGTGCGGCGTTAAGGGGCGGCTTAAGGGGAGCTTCAAAGAAGGGCTTAAGGAGAGGCTTAAGGGGGGGCTTCAAGGGGAAGCTTAAGGGGGGCTTCAAGGGGAAGCTCCAAGGGGCGGCTTAAGGAGGGGCTTCAAGTAGGTTTAACGGGGGGCTTGAGGGGGAGCTTAAGGGGAGCTTCAAGGGGAAGCTTAAGGGGGGCTTAAGGGGGGGGCTTCAAAGGGGGGGGCTTATGGGGGCTTCAAGGGAGGCTAAGGGGAGGTTTGTCAAGGGGAGGCTTAAGGGGAGGGCTTCAAGGGGGGCTTAAGGGGGAGGCTTAAGGGGGGTGCTTAAGGGGCAGGCTTAAGGGGGGCTTAAGGGGGGCTTAGGGAAGTGCTTAAGGGTGGGCTTCAAGGATAGCTTACGGGGGGGTTTAAGGGGTGGGTTGAAGGGGGGCTTAAAGGGCGGCTACTACTACTACTACTACTACTGCTACTACTGCTACTACTGCTACTACTACTGCTACTACTACTGCTACTACTACTACTATTACTATTACTATTACTATTACTATTACTATTACTATTACTACCACTACTACAACTACTACTAGTAATACAACCGTGTTTAGGTTCATTTTTTGAAGTTTTTTGTATCAGGGTTGCAGAAGCGCAATGTTTTGGTTTCAATGAAACTTTGTGGCTTATGGCGACCGGAAGGGCAACTAGGGAGGCCCTTTTGAGCGAAGCCGGTTTTGAGAAGGTTTTCCGGACCCAGAATTGGGTCCGTCGGAGCAAACTGTTTTGTAGATGATTTTGTTTCTTGTTGGGGCAAGCGGGGTGCATATCGGTTGCTGCTTGAACCCAGTTGAAGTTAGCTTCTTATTATTTCGTTTTGTCTGGTGGCTTGATTGTTTGTTGTAAAAGAAGGTCCATCAGCCTTTTGCAGCCTTAGGTGATTGCTTGAAATGTTTCTTCCTGTTGCGGAGTTTGTGGGTTTTTGCGCAGGTGGCCGGCTTCCATTTGAATGATTGTATTGAATACTTTACTGCCTCTTGTTGGCCCCCCTTGCCCCTCTAGACTCCTACCGAAGTTTTCAGCCCAGAAAGAACTTGAATCATGATCTTGTCAGTCAATCCCGTTATCAATTAATAGTATAAATTTAAAACGGGATGGAGTAAGAATCTGCTTGGGGAAAGATGTGGGAAGGTGAAGTATTGAAGGCTTTCTTACTCCGTCATTGTTTCGATATCGTGTCAATTACATTGGGTGATTGAATGAAAACATAGCACGGAGTAGCGGAGCAGCGCGGAGTAACAAAGGATTGATGAATGTTGCCTGGGTGGTGCTGCATCGCAATCGCCACATTGGAGCCAGCTGATACCACATGTGCGCTTTCAGGTTCCATTTCTGTGGCCGGAAGTCAATTGAAATCAGGCTTCGCATGTGCGGGCCTCCTCTGTAGTCCTGCACAAAACGCCTCAAGGGTCCTTCCATACCATGTGTGCGACACCCAAGCCCGGGTGGAGGAACTATTGAGCATCATGCAGGCCGCCTTGGACACCGGCATGCTCGCCAGAGTGGATGGTGAGAAGCGGGGACGATTGCAGTTCGCACCCAATCAACTTTTTGGAAGGAGATTTGAGAACTGTTTGAGAGAAAGAACTGAACGCCCACGTCTCGCAGGGCCTGAAATCATCAATCTAGAGTTGGAAGCAGCCCTCAGACTGATGATGGGCCTTTTGGAGAAAAATTCGCCCAGAACAGTCGATGCTCGACACTTCGATTGGTTCCGCATGTATGTGGACGCTTCATTTGAACCTGTGGCTATTCAGGCGTGGGTGGTCTCCTTTTGGATCTTAATGGCGCCTGCCTGGGTTGTTTCGGCGAACCAGTGCGTCCGGAGGTCTTAGCAGCCATCTTCACGAGCCATGACCAGAAGATTGCCATTCTGGAATTGGAAGGCCTGGCCATTTTGACGGCCCTGAGAACGTTTCGAGATTAGAAGTCTCCAGACTCAAGCTGGTGGTTTTCACTGATAACCAGAGTGTTCAAGCCTGTTTGGTGAAATGTAAGTCACAGAACGACAACCTTGATTTGATCATCCGAGGGATATGCTCCTTCGAAGAAGAGAGCGATGTGATGTGCTGGATCGAGGGAGTTCCAAGTTTCTCCAACCCCGCTGATGCGCTTTCTAGGCAAGAGATGCAATCGTATCAAGGTGTTCCCAGATCCAGAGTGGACTTGATGCAAAATTGGAACCTGTGCAAGGATGAGGTGATTCTCCCAAGCCTCAATCCAGGGCAAGACTCGAGACTTGAATCGAGACGCAACCCCCACGGTCAAAAGTGTGAGCCATATACATGTCATGTTTTGGTGCCTATACTCTCAAGTGAAATGAGACGCAACTCAAACATGTTTGATGAAGTATTATTTCACAAAGAGTTGAGTTGAGGCAAGTGTTTTTGTCAATGTTGCATTGGGAACACATCGTGATTCAGTGTTGATGGGTGACGTTGCAGCTCAAGTGAGCCACATGTCATGTCGATTTTTCGTCCCACCCCTTTTACGATTTCAATCCCTTATTGTCAAGTGACACAGCCTTCAGCTGCAGCTCCATTACCTTTGAGACATGTGTCTCACTACCTCCACGTGGAACCTAATTCTCACAAGTTGACATGTGTCCACTCCACACTCATGCGACATTAGAGACATGCGTCTCTTCTCATGCTTCAAAGGACCAGTTGGCCTCATGGCTCAGTTGGTATGGCGTCACTCTTGTGTCGCTGACAGACTGCCGGTGGTGGTTCGAATCCCCGCTGGTCCGTGAGTAAGACTCGGGTTCAAAAGAACCGTGCCTCAGAGCATAAACGGCCGGATTTGGAAAAAAAATCATGTTTCGAAGGACCAACACGTTTTTGAGATTTCTCATTTTGTGCCAATTTTCAGTCATTTGATTTTTCCTTTTCGACCTGTCGCTGCCTCATCATGTCGAACTCCTTGCAGTCTTTCCAAACCATATTGCAACCGTTACGGCAGCTCTTCGAGTGTCGATCCAATATCAGGCAGTGTCAGACTCTTTTGCACCAGTTGCAGCAAAACACGTTGTTTTTGATGACACCTTTGCCTGCGCAATTATTGATTGCTTCCAGAGCCCTACAGCAAATTGACCTTGAACTCAATCGACTTGAGTCCCAGTTTCTGTGTATTTTGCAGTTCCAGCTGCAACATTCCCTGGACACTGTGGGCCCTTTGCCAGAGATCGACCTCGATTGATTCATACGACTTTACATATGCCTACCCTGCCGTCCAGATGCGAGGCTTGAACCGAGACGCAACCCCCACGGTCAAAAGTGTGAGCCGCTGCTTTGAACTTTTGGTGTCATATACATGTCATGTTTTGGTGCCTTTACTCTCAAGTAAAATAAATAATAATAATGATCATACGTTTTCATCCTCGTCCCTTCCAACATACATCACCTCAATACTCAGGTCTGGATGTTCACCTTACCAACATGTCCTAGCTTCAGACCCGCTCGTCCACGTTGACGAAAAGGCTGCGCAGCTGCGTTGTGCCCTTTGTGTTTTCATGCCAAGTTCCCTGCCAAACTCGGTTTCGTCCTTTACCCCTGGGCCTCAAGCTTTTTTCCAACAAGGCCCAGGGACCTCAATTTGAGAATGTTTGCAAGTAGCACAGGTGGCTTTTGTAGTGAGCCCAACAACTGGTGAATTTAGAAGCACAACCAACCATGTGGCGAGGATTCGTAAGGAAACTTCGCCAAGGTGGGGTGTCACATTTTGGTTGTAGCACTCAAATGCATGCTACAACTAAAAGACGGTTGCCTTCATGTCAAGATGACACGCACAAATCAGAAGTTTCCACGGATGCCCGTGCAGTGGCTCGAAGGAACTCAGCCAAAAGGGAGCGCTTGGGTGGCGCATTTGTTTTTGACAAAATGACGGAATTTTGTAGGACGTCTGCAAAAGTTGATCACCTGTGGATGATGTAGATGATGTAGGTGATGTAAGTGATGTAGACATTGTAGGATTATGTATGTTATGTAAATGGGGTTCTGTTAATGATGTAGATGATGGGTGAAATGCGGATGAAATTGATGTAGATGGTTAGATGATGTAGGTGATGTAAAAAATGTAGGACATGATATGTAGATGAAATGACAAATTGAATTTGGCAACCGTTTAGAAAAAACACTTCGCAGGAACTTTCGGGAATGGTGGGTGCCTTTGAATTTTTAATCAATGGCGAACGTTGAAAAACTCCACGAAACTGCGTGGTTGGCCTCGTTGAATCTGTGGAATTTCCATGGTTTGAACAGTTTGGACCATGAATGATGATATTTTGGGTATGTAAAATGTGAATGTTTCACACATCTCAATTTTTGATCGTATAAAAAACATGAAACCCATGGTGGAAAATCAAGAAACAGTGCACATACATCAAACAACATATTTTAAACAACAAACGGTGCATGTCACAAACCACGCGGTCTAATTTTTGGACCTTGACTCTTTCCTTTTTGTTTTTTTTTGACCGTTTCTGTTTGTAAATTATTGGATATGTCCAGATTTGACTCAATGAATTTTTATTTGCAACACATCCGAAAAAAACATCATCATGTCCGAGGTCACCACGTCATCAACCACGAATTGGTGTTTTGATGTTCTGTATTTCATTGAGCGCCCATGATTTCTTTTGTGTTCAATTGCTGGATTTGCTGGTTTCCTTCACATTGGTGGATATTGTGGTGCAATTTGATTTGGAAAACATAAAAAACAACATCCAATGTTCTCAGAACATACTCAAAACATCTCAAAATTCTGGTTGCAATGAATTTCAGCCAATCGTGCCACCATTATCGATTTGGTTTCCATTCGTGTGCCATTTGGATCGAACAGCTATGTGTGAGGTAGACGGGATAGGACCAGTGCCGTCGGGACCTTATAGGGTTTGATCGACCTTAGTGCCCTTCCCACATTTTTTTCGTTGGAGGGTGGCAATTGTTGGATAAGGTTTCAGGTTATGACGGGTCAAAACGGTAAAACCAAGAATAAACACCCCGCCGAATATCTCCAAGAATGGGTGGTATAAATCCTCCAACATTGGACGTTTACTATTGGATTTGCCACATTAATGTGCTTCAACTTGTTCGTTTGAACCTGTGCTGAGCATCAAGGGATTGACAGCGGAATCACCAATCAGCCTTTGTCCGTTCGTGCTCTGATAGCCATTTCAACTACAACTGAGGCCAGGCGCAATTGCAGATGGTGTGAAGCCGAAAGGGATGGCTGCACATTTCGGAGGCAATTTTCTCTAAAGGTTCGGCCACGGGCCCTCCATTTCTATGTCTACAGTCTTTTCGAATTCAGTGACGATATGGTAACGCCACGCCGAGGTGGCTACCGGAAAGGTTGGAAAACTGGGAGCTGTGCGGTAAACCAAACATAGAAACTCATGTCTTTGTCTATTGTCATTTCCATATACAGTCGTAAGGGAGTCTCAAACTAGTGCAATGTTGGGAAAAGGAATGCTGATACAAAGTGTTTGGATTTTGGTGATTCAGTGAATTCAGTAGCCTCAGAACGATGCAGATTGGGATGCCAAGGCCATCACGTCATCACGTCATCCATGTTTCGAAAACAGAGATTCCTGTGATCTGCACTCGAGCAGGTCCAGAAGATGGAGAGTGGGGTGCCCAAAAACTGTTTTCTCCGAAAGGGGAATCCGAAAGGGGAATCCTGCTCTCAGAATTATGTGATTTTCTTCAGATAATTTGGTAAAGCCAATAATGCACCATCCCCAAATCATCACAACTATTTATGGGTGGTATAACGGTATAACTTATCACCAGTCATGGTAGTTCTTGATGGCATAAAATCAGGCCACCAGAAGAAGGCTTTGGCACACTAGCTCACCTTCAGTGGCTGCTGGCATGGTTGTTACATTGGGGATTGGGGGATTCCCTGGAAGAAACCCTTCAGAATCTCGAGAAGAAGAAACTCCTGACAAAGAGAAGAATTCCTGGAATAATAAACCCAATCCATATGGATTTTTTTATTCCAGAAGAATCTCTTATTCCCCCCAGAGTTTTTGATTCAAGGGTGGACTATGGCAGGTTGCCCGTGAAGTCCGCGCTGGACTTGAAGCAAGAGAGGCAAGGCCGTACGTTTCGTACCGTTTTATCACCGTTATATCATTGTTTTTTTAAACGTTTTATCACTTGTTGTTTTCCACATTTTGTCACAATTTCATCATTATTTGTACGCTTGCATTTTTTTTTAAATCATGATTTCTCCTTTGATGCCAATATATGGATACACTGCAATGATGTATGTGTAGGGCAAGATAGGGCAAGGGTCGCACAAACACCGAGTAGATGCTGGCAAGAGCAAGACGCGCCGGGGCACCCGGGTGCCTTGAACCAATCATCCCATGGTTTTAATTTGTTTCTATACGGAAAATCTCTAAAAAAATACCGGTGATTTTATCGCATTTTTTCACCATTTCGTTCACGGATTTACCATGATGGCACCACAGGGTTGTTTTCTGAGCCAGGCTCTCGGGCGTCGTGACCAAATATCTGCCGGTCAGTGGCTATGGCATGGTGAAAAGTGGAGCTTGCCATGTTTGCCCAGTGACTGCGTTCGACACTCCTGTTTATTGCTGATGAGTTTGGGGTGATACTGTGATACTATCCAATATATTGGGGATTGTCACAATGCATGAACTGGTAAATCCTATTCGTGAAACAGTTTGTGACCTCTTCTCATCATACGGCACTGGCCTCCCAGGGATTTCTTCGCTTTGCATGTTTGCATAAAGCGATTTCTTTTTTCACGAAAGCTAGCGTCAGCTAGCTGGAGTCTTCTTGCTTTAGCAAGTATTCCGGGGGCTGCTCAAGGACATCACGTGATTTTTCACGCGAAAGGCCCCCCCCAACCCCACCACCATCACCATCATCAGCATCATCGTCATCATCGTCATCGTCATCGTCATCGGTTTCGTCATCGTCATGGTCATTGGCATCGTTCTCGTCATCGTGATCATCATCGTGATCATCATCGTGATCATCATCGTGATCATCATCGTGATCATCATCGTGATCATCGTGATCATCGTGATCATCGTCATCATCATCATCATCATCATCACCACCATCACCATCACCATCGTCATCATCAACATCATCATCATCATCACCACCATCATCATCATCATCACCATCATCATCACCGTCGTCATCATCATCATCATCGTCATCATCATTACCATCACCATCATCATCATCATCATCATCATCATCATCATCATCGTCATCGTCATTGTCAGTGTGATTGTCTTCGCCATTGTCATCGTCATCGTCATTGTCATCGTCACCGTCATTGTCATTTTCAGCCGTCATCGTCGTTGTCAGCGTCAGCGTCATTGTCATCGTCATCAACTTTGTTATCATAATCATCATCATCATCATCATCATCATCATCATCACCATCACCATCACCATCCTCATCATCATCATCATCATCATCATCATCATCGGCATCAGGTTCGATCCCCCCCTGGTCCCCCCCGAGCCTTCCCGAGAGGAGATTTCCGGCTGGTAGAGGGTCAGCATCCTCACTTGGGGTTTGACGCGGAAACGTCACCGACATTTTCCTGCTGACACTGAAGCTACGTCTTCCCTTCCTTCTTTCTCCTACCCCGCTAGCTTTCGTCATCCACCCCCGGCCTCAAGTTCACTGCAGTTCCAGGTCACATGTTCGAGGGCGAGCTGACGTTCAGGATAGATCGGATTATGC